>PVIU01012437.1:0-60741 GCA_004026605.1 Ondatra zibethicus | reverse complement strand
AACTCTGAGATTCCATCTTACACCTGTAAGAATGGCCAAGATCAAAAACACTGATGACAACTTATGCTGGAGAGGCTGTGGAGAAAAGGGAACACTTCTGCATTGTTGGTGGGAATGCAAGCTGGTACAACCCCTATGGATGTCAGTGTGGCGATTTCTCAGAAAATTAGGAAACAACCTTCCTCAAGACCCAGTAATACCACTTTTGGGTGTATACCCAAAAGATGCTCAATCGTGCCACAAGGACATGTGCTCAACTATGTTCATAGCAGCTTTATTTGTCATAGCCAGAAACTGGAAACAACCTAAATGCCCTTCGATCGAAGAATGGATAAAAAAAATGTGGTACATTTACACAATGGAGTACTACATAGCAGAAAAAAATAACGACAGCCTAAATTTTGCGGGAAAATGGATGGAACTAGAAAGCATTATTTTGAGTGAGGTAACCCAGACACAGAAAGACAATTATCACATGTACTCACTCATAGGTGGTTTTTAAACATAAGGCAAAGAAAACCATCTTGCAAACCACAATCCCAGAGAATTTAGACAACAATACGGACACTAAGAAAGACTTACATAGATATAATCTACGTGGGAAGTAGAAAGTATAAAAAGATCTCCTGAATAATTTGGGAGCATGGGGACCTTGGGGGAGGGTTGAGGGAGGGAGGGAGTGGCAGGGAGGGGAGCAGAGAAAAATCAAAAATAAAAAAAAATTAAAAATTAAACAAAAAAAAGAAGCTTAAAAAAAAAGAAAAAGAAAATTTCCCTTTCTCCGGGATTCCCAAAGAGTCAAGTCATTATATCAAATGATTATACAAGTATAAAAACTTAGCTGGGCGGTGGTGGCACACGCCTTTAATCCCTGCACTAATTTTCTTACCTCTAAAAGTTTAAAGGGTTTTTCTTCACAGTTTAAATACCAATCTACTCGATAAAATTATACAATTTACTAGTCTAGTTCACCTTTGTCTATCACATCAGCAATTTTATTAAAATAAACCATTAGCCAGGGGGTGGTGGCGCACGCCTTTAATCCCAGCACTCAGGAGGCAGAGGCAGATGAATCTTTGTGAGTTCAAGGCCAGCCTGGTCTACAAGAGCTAGTTCCAGGACAGGCTCCAGAGCTACAGAGAAACCCTGTTTCGAAAAACCAAATAAATAAATAAAGTAAAATAAACCATACAGAATTTTACACAAAGCTTTTATGTAAAGGACATTTGAGATTATAAAAGAAGGAGGGAGAAGAGAGGGAACAAGAAGAAGAAGGAAGAGAGAGAAAGCTATGGTGGCACACCTTTAACCCCAGCGTTAAAGAGGCAGAGGCAGGCAGTTTTCTTAGTTCTAAGCCATAGCTAGCTTGGTCTACATAGTAAGACTTCGTCTCAAAAACAAAAACAAGTCATGCAATGGTGGTGCACACCTTTAATCCCAGCACTTGAACTCTTGTGACAGAAGCAGGCAGATTGAGTTTGAGGTCAACCAGGACAGTGAGTCCCAGGACAGCCAGCACTACACAGAGAAACCCTATCTCGGGGGGGGAGAAAAAAAGAAAGAAAGAAAGAAAGAAAGAAAGAAAGAAAGAAAGAAAGAAAGAAAGAAGGGAAGGAGGGAGGGAGGGAGGGAGGGAGGGGAAGAAAGGAAGAGAGAAAAGACAAAAGAAAAGAAGGTGAAAGTAGGAAGGGAAAGTGAAGATGTCCAGAGGGACTGGGAGGGGAATAAGAGAAGAAATTCAGAGAGGATGATTCAGATTTAAAAAATTAATTATCTGGTCCGTGGTGGTGCACACCTTTAATCTCAGCACTCAGGAGGCAGTGACAGGCAGATCTCTGTGAGTTCAAGGCCAGCCTGGTCTACAAGAGCTAGTTCCAGGATAGGCTCCAAAACTACAGAGAAACCCTGTCTCAAAAAAAAAATAATGATTAACTAATAAATATTTAAGTGAGAAAAGAATAAAGGATAAAATAGTACTAACCTACAAACCAGCAATTTTCATGAGCTCTTAACATCCCCATATTTTCACAGATGTTAATTTTATCCCTTATGTTCTCACGATGAAAGGTTCTACATTACTATTCTGATGACATAATTTCTTATATTCTGTAATTCTCAAGATAATGATTTCATTATCTCCTATGGGGAAATCATGAACTAGTTATCCTTTCCGATCAGTGCAGGCTCACAAACAATATTTCCTTCAATAAAACATTTTATTTCTGTTTTCTCTTCCCCATACATATGGAATAAACTTAGAAAAATATAGCCCACCTATGAGACTTGCCCAGGGGAACCTAGTCTGGCTTTGCTTTTCACCTTGACTCAGAGAGAGAGAGAGAGGACAGAGGCCTAATGCCTACCATAATTTGAGACTCTGAGATGCCCAGTTCCTTAGCCAGATGTCCCCTTGTAGCTAAATCTGGATTAGGATTCTTTTCAAACCATGCACAAAGAGTGTTCTTTTGATTCTGGTTCAGAAAAATTCTCCTTCTCCGAGCTTCCTTTTCCAGTAGGCCTAGCAAAGAAAGACAGGTAAAAATGTGAGAAGGACACCTTCTCTGGTGTGAACTCCCGCCATGTCTGCTCCATGCTGAAAGCCCAGACACACAATGATGACTATGTATTTTTAATTTAGTGATATCTTTTTGTTTTGTTTTTTGAAACAGGGCTTCTCTGTGTAGCCTGGGCTGTCCTGAAACTCACTCTGTAGAGCCGGCCAGCCTCAAACTCACAGAGATCCTCTTGCCTCTGCCTCCCCAGCGCTGGGATTAAAGGCGTGCTCCACCACCACCCAGCTAGGAATGTATCTTAAGCCATGCCAATAAGGGCATGCACAGGTATAAACATGAATTTTAGAAATGATGATAATCATATTAGAATAAAAGCAAGAGGGCTGGAGAGATGGCTCAGAGGTTAAGAGCATTGCCTGCTCTTCCAAAGGTCCTGAGTTCAATTCCCAGCAACCACATGGTGGCTCAAAACCATCCATAATGAGGTCCGGTCTGGTGTCCTCTTCTGGCCTGCAGGCACACACACAGATAGAATATTGTATATATAATAAATAAATAATTTTAAAAAAGAATAAAAGCAAGAAATTACAGAAATTCCCACAATAGTACATGAAAACAGAAAGTAGTGAGAACTAGAAACATGCAAATTAATGAAACAAGTACATAAGTTTTAAAAATTGAAAGGTTAAAAAATTGAAAAGATAGATTATTATACAAAAGTTGAACTTTGGGATAAATGACATGCTTTTAATAAAATGAAACATTAAATATTTAATTTTCTCTTTATCCAAAGTGTCAAATATTCTAAGTAGTCTCCTTTTTAAAAACCCTAACTGTAATTGTAAATTACAAGTTCCAAGAATTTCAAAACACTCATCCATCAACCCACCCTAATGTCAGTAAAATCCAGCTCTCTTGCTCTCCTTCAAACAGTGGAAAAATCATGAATGTGATGGAAAAGTTCTGAGGTTTGGAGAAACAAAGGCAGCCTTTGGCATTGCCACAGGAATAAACAGAGAGAAACATACCAAAAGTGCAGCTTAGATCCATACTGAAGTCACCTGGAACCCAGGAGAGACAGATGAGACAAAGGAGTGGCGTGGCCCTGGAGTGGCCCAACCAAGCTGCTCTCAGAGACAGTGTTTATCAGAGCCCAGCCTGGCCCACCCATTCCTTAACTACCTGTAGCTTTAATCCCTTCATTAAATATGCAACAGCACCGTGGCAAATCTTGTCAACTTGATTGGATTAATAGGTTCCTGGGAGATTGCTGGGCCTGCCTCTGGGTGTGTCTGGGGTGTTTCCAGACAAGATTAAATCATAAGCAAGTTGAGCTAATCACAGGTTTAACTCTTTGATGGACTGACATTTAGAAGACTCTTGACAGGTGATGAACTGTGAATGCTGGGACTTAGTTGGAAGGTTGCTGAGACTGCGTGACTTTAAAGGCCAGGCCTTGGCTGTGGTGCATTCCTGTGACCCTCTCTATCTCTGCTACCTTATTTCCAAGAGAAACAGCCTCAGATTCACTGCCTTGATCCTCTGCCTGATCAGGTCCCCAGCAGTGGAGTCTGTTAACCAGAGACAGACCCTCTGAACCAGTGAGCAAGAAGTGAATTCTTCCTCCTTCAAAGTGTCTCTCTGGGGCACTTGTTAGAGCAATGTGAAATTTGACTAATACATCCACAGAAGAGAAATTTGAAGTAATTACTTACACAAAGAAATCAAATTTGGAGAAAAAGTACCAATTCTTCTGGGTAATTTTGTATCTATCTTAATATCATATAAATGTATGGTTTCATTTCTGAGCTCTCTAGATTGTACCTGTATATTATTTCAGCTTTTTCATTATTTGCTGTGCTCAGGATGGAACCCAGCCTCACACAGGCTAGGTAAGGTCCCTATCACTAAGCTCCAGCCCCAGCCTCTACTATTCATTTCAGGTTGTTTTATTTCCTAATTATTTTGACTTGACCATATTCTTTAGTTTATTAGGAGTCTCACTTTGTTTCATATGTTTCAACTTTTTCTCATCTTCTGCTAAAACGTGTTCAGTTTATTTTATTCTGACCTTACTGATCTGATTGTACATCCAATTAGCCAGCCTAAGTCTCTAGTATACCAACTCAACCTCAGTGTAGGTGTGCTGCGAATGTATTTGGCGCATGTGATTAAAGAGTAAAATTAGGTGACTTCAAGTAAAGCAGACTATCCAGTAGGAGTGGGACGGGCTCAGTAAGAAGTCCAGGCTGCTTCCCTCTTCTTCCCTAGCCGGCCCTGCTACTGTGCATGTATATGTGTGTGCATTATATACACATGCCTTATAAGCAAGCATATATACACACTCGCAAAATATTCTCATGTTCTTTTATCCTGTTATCATCTAATACAAGACATATTAATAGCAATTAACTTCAGGAGCCAGTAAGATGACTGAGCAGGTAGGGGTGTTTGTTGCCAAGCCGTGACAATCTGAGTTCAATTCCTAGACCCCATATGATAAGAGGAGAGAGCTAGCTCTCACAAGATGTACTCTGACCTCCACATATAGCATGGCAGGAATGTGCCCACCTTATATATACATAAAGAAATGAATGAGTGCATAAATAAATAACAACTTTATATAACCACATTCAACATATGGTAAGAAAAGAATGAACCTCACCCAAGAACCTTCTCCTTCTGAGTAAATGTGTTCAGGGGAGAGTTATAGAAAGTTAGAAATATGATCTGTTGTTGTTTTTTATTTGCACCTAAGAATAGCTTAGATTAGACATAGGCATGTCAAGTTGGTATAACTGTTGTAACTCTGGGGAAAGTGAGAGTGGAATTAAAACTGCTAGGAAGAAATCATTTCAGCTGTCTCTGTTGCTAAAGAAAAAGACGGTTCATGCTTTAGAGAGGCTGATAGACTCAGGACATCTGAGAAACAAGCTGTCACAGTTACTTTTTCAGCTGAGACAAAATACCCCGATGAAAAGCAATGTAAGGAAGGAAGGGTTTGGTTAGGCTCACAGTTCTAGGCACAGTCCATCATGCAGGGTAGTCAAGGCAGCAGGAGCCTGAAGCAGCTGGTCATACTGTTTCCCAAGTCAGGAAGCAGACAACCAAGGATGTCTCTGCCTAGCTAGCTCTCTCCTTGTTAGTGCAGTCTGCAACACAAGCCCCAGGAATGGAGTGGCCTATTTTGAAAGTGGGTCTTCCCACCCCAATTAACCTAATCAAGATTAACTTGCAGATGTGCCAGGAGGCTTATCTCCAGGTGATGATAATTTTTACCCATCACCCACATCTCCACCAATCCTATAAAAGCAGTATGTCCATTCCTCCATCAGGTTTTCTAGTTTGTTTTACATTATAGTCAGACATTAATTTTTAAAAATTGTTGGCTGAACACTTAACATTGCCAATTTTCTGTAGACTGTGGCCAAAAGTCACATTTCAATATGCATGAATTGTTAAAAATATGTTTTGTTGACAAGATATATTCTTGTGGCTTGGCATAAAATACATTGTTGTCTTCACTTAAAAAATATTTACAATAACAAAGAAAAGAAAACAGACAATAAGTTGGGAGTCCCTGTAGCTAAATGAAATCAGTTGCATTAATTAACCTTTGTGCAATGTGTTACAGATATCTGTGTATGATAACAGTTTTAGTTCCAAAACAGCCACGTGACTAAACTAATGAAAAAATACTTGTGCAGAAAAAATCCTATCTAGACCCACAGTATCTTACCCATATGGTAAAGAGGAGACCCAGTAGCCCCTGATCCCCCTACCCATGTATTTGCAAATTAAGCAGAGATGGAGATCTAGTCTAGGCGTTTCAGTCAGGCAGCAGAAATTACCTAATAGGGGAATCGCATCTGAAACTGAGAGATGTGAAAAACACCTCTTCAGCAGCAACTTGGTGTCCCACTGATACTACCTCGTCCTCTTCAGAGTCTCCTCCTCTCCCCACTCCACATACCACCTTCCCCACTGTATCAGAAGAGAAAAATGTTTGCTTTCTGGGGTAAGATGGCGGATTGGACGCTTCCTCCATGCAACCCCGGGACAGAAGAGTCAGAGTAACAAAGACAGACCGTATTCCCAAGAAAGAAAGAAAAAAAGGAAAAGCATCAAAAACAGGTGACAGGACAGATGAAAAAGGATGGGAAAATACAAAGGCTAGCTATGACAAAGACAGGAAGAAGTAATCTGCAGCCCCAGTCCCCTCAGAGGAGGATAAGCGTGTCAGCCCTAGTGACAAAAGACTGGCAGTTCCAGCAGCAGAATAAACCCACAGTTCTCACAAGCCTTAATCCAGTGGGGGAGGGGAGATAATGCTTCCTCCGGTGGGGACCCGCTAGGGGCGGGAAAGAAATCCTGCAGCCAGTCCCTGCATCCAAAGCCCTATCCAATCCGGTGTTTCAGAAGTGCAGTGCTATACCAGATGCCTGGTCGAGAAAGGACCTATTGTTTGAGACTAAGCTACTCTGGGACTCCGAAAACAAGGAAGAGTAGTCACAAGTCAGCGAGCATGGGGCCACTCTGCCACAGAGGCTACCAGGCGCAGATGCAAAGAGGGAGGGTCTGACGTGGGCGGGCTGGGAAGTTTTAGGGGCGGGAGCTCAGCGGGGGTGCCCCCTCCCTGAGAACTGTGAGCTGGCCCCACACACAGCCCGCGGGTCCCAGCAAAGACACAGAGAGATCCAATTCCCGGCTGGCGGATTTCTTGGCCTCTGGAGTTGCCTTTAGTCTGCCACGTAATGAAAGAAAACACCAAGAGCCCAGAGCTGGCAGATGGCTCTATTTCCAACGGGGAGGCTTACTGCTAGGCTGGAGCTGCGTGCCCGGAAACAGGCAGACAGCTTGTCATCCTCTCCCGGTGCAAAACCCAGCACTCCTTGATTCCCTACTCCGAAATACTCCTGGACACCTCTAGGCTTGGACATTTGCCACTGCTGGGTATACAAATTTAAGGGATGGGGGATCTATGGATTGGGAACCTGCCTGACCCACAGCCCACAAAGTTTACTGTGGTCAGCTGCAGCTGTCAGGGAAAGGAAGCTGAAAGAGTGAATGTATCCCTGACCTCGGAGCCCACCCTTGACTAGGGCAGACCCTCTCCGCATAAGCAGGAGGCTTTTCAACAGGTTTCAGCCTGACACATCACGTTCCCTCCACCTGGCAGACTCTAGTACTAAAAGAACCCTGAAGGAAGTTTGGGTTTTCCCCCTCACGTTTTTCTTTTTGCTATATTATATTTTTACTTTATTTTATTGAAATTTTTATTTTAAAATTTTAATTTTTGTTCCTTTTTATCCTTAACTTTACTTAATACTTTAAAATTTTAATTCGTGTTTATATCCTTATCAGTTTCCTCACATTCCTTTCCCTTTTCGTTGCCCCTTTTTTTTTTTTTTTTTTTTTTTTTTTTTTTTTTTTTTTTTTTTTTTTTTTTTTTTTTTTTTTTTTCAAGACAGGGTTTCCCTGTAGCTTTGGAGCCTGTCCTGGAACTAGCTCTTGTAGATCAGGCTGGCCTCGAACACACAGAGATTTGCCTGCCTCTGCCTCCCTACTGCTGGGATTAAAGGCATGCACCACCACCGCCTGGGTACCACTCCTTATTTTCATCCTTTTATTATTACCTTTATCTTTATTATTTAAGACTTTTTGTTGGTTGCATTAATTATTCATAACAATGAGTTTCACTATGTCATTTCCATGCATGTATATAATGTAATTTGATCATATTCACCCCAGTTGCTTATCCTGCTGCTAAAACAGCTCAGAAATTCATTTTTAAAAAATATCAATGTAGGCAGGCAGTGGTGGTGCATGCCTTTAATCCCAGCACTTGGAAGGCAGAGGCAGGTGGATCTGTGAGTTCAAGGTCAGCCTGATCTATAGAGCAAGTTCCAGTACAGGCTCCAAAAAAAGCTACACAGAGAAATCCTGTCTTGAAAAAAAAAATGAAAGTAAAAAGGTGAGAAATTAATGTGCGAAACAATCCCACACCAGTTTGGAATTATTATTAAGAGGGTTATTTATTTGAGGGGAAAAAACTTACAGACCGCCGTCCTAGACAACAGCCCTATACATGACCAGGAAAGGAGTCTAGTTGCCAGAGTCTAAGCAAGAGAGTGAGAGGAGGGCTGTGGCTGCATTTTAAAGAGAAAGAGACCACACCCCAGTGGGCTGGTATCTCAAAGGCCATTGGCTAAAGGAGCTGAAGGAGCTCCCGCAGGACCTCCCCCTTTTTGTTTAAGTAAGAGAGTTCTAAACCTACTACAAAATTATATACAATAAGAAGAAATATCCTATTCTAACTAGATTAAGTCTTGTATAATAAATAACTTGGCTAAGTCATGAGAGGAAAGTAACTACATTTATCTAGTCTTCAACCCCATCAAAGATCCGAGAAGGGAAATAATGTTACCAGAGTAATTAGGAAGTGCAATCAAACAACTTTCAAAACATGTAACAAATTACAGAGACAACTGGCTACCTGGGCAATCACCCAAAGTCACGTTTGTAGCGTTGAAGCAACCAACTTTGGCTAAGGCCTAGAATAACTGACAGATTATTTTTAAAGGCAAGAAATTTTCCAAAAATGTCTTACCCTGTCTTGGCAAGATTTGTCAGTTCTGTTTATCCATTTTCAGATACTATGTGTTTGTCAGTAATTGAGGTATGGGCAGTTCCTTGCCCAGAGGCTGGTTTTGTCAAGAAGAAGACAAGCTCCAAGGGAGTGTCTTTGGTGCTCAACAATCTCTCGGGAATAGATCGGTGTTGCCAGGAGCGATTGTATTTCACTACCACAGAACTCTAAATTAAATTAAATGTCATTTTTTACAGCTCTTTGAAGAGGTTGAAGATTATCTATTTATACAGAATATAATCTCTATGTATCTAAAAAACCTGATTAGTCTAACTATAAATATGACAAACATAGATGACTATTAATCTATAATTTTTAATACCTATCTAATTTAAAGACTAAAACAATAAACAACTGTGCAATAAATGAGGACAATGACCTCCAAATGTAAACAATGTACAAGTATACACTGCAATATGGTAAATATATATATCAATACATAAAAAATGTTTTAGACAGAGGTAGAAGCATGTATGCATACAATATTCAATATAATTTAACTTTGTATCCATATACAAGAATCTATGCCAATGTAATTATCTATAAACAATAACTCACAAATACAATATTCAATATAATTTAACTTTGTATCCATATACAAGAATCTATGCCAATGTAATTATCTATAAACAATAACTCACAAATACCAATCTATTATCCCATGGCTCCTCTGAAAGTTCATACTCCTTGGTAACTAAATCCACAGATACTAGAATGGCTGGAATAACAAAAAATTCACAAGTTGAGTTTTTAAAATGATTTCAAGCGTTTCACGTTAACATGAGTGAAAAGAAAGGTGTTGCTTTTTTGCTTCTCTTTTTGCTGTGACAAAACCCCTGTCAAATGCCACTTAGGGAAAGGAGACTTTGTTTAGGCTTGAGCACCATGGTACACAGCCTACAAGGTGCTGAGGACTTAGAGGCAGGAGCTGGACATGGCAGGATACATTGTGTCCACAGTGAGAAAGTTAAGAGTATACAGTGATTATGCCAAGTAACCAATACAGAAAATCCATACTAAGAAGCCAGGCTGTTGCTGGATAAACCTGATCATGGGTTCTTAGGTCTTGGGAACCGTTTTTGCAAAATGCTTATTTTGTGTCACTGTGTGTTGGAAATATATTTTTATTTTATAGGCACTCAGATAAGGGATTGTCTTAGGGCTGCAGAGATGGCCCAAGAGGTTAAGAGTACTAGCTGTTCTTCCAAAGGTCCTGAGATCTGGTGCCCTCTTCAGGCATACATACAGGCAGAATACTGTATATATAGTAAACAAATTTTTAAAAGAGAAAGATTGTCCTAACTCCTAACAATGGGAGTGAGGGTGTCTCTTACTCTTTCCCCAGCTTTTGGGACCCTTTTTCTCCTACTGGGTTATCTTGCCCAGCCTTGGCGTCATCAAGATTTGTGCCTGCCCTTATTGTGTCTTGTTGTACCATGTTCAGTTGATATCCCTGGGAGGCCTGCTCTTTTCTGAAGGGAAGCAGAGGAGGCATAGATCTTGGGGAGAGGGGATTTGTGGGAGGAATGGAGGGAGGGGAAACTGTAAGCAAGATGAACTGTATGAAAGAATAAATTTAAAAAGAGAGAGAGAGGGGCTGGAGAGGTGGCTCAGAGGTTAAGAGCACTGAGTGCTCTTCCATAGGTCCTGAGTTCAATTCCCAGCACCCACATGGTGTCTCACAACCATCTATGAGATCTGGTGTCCTCTTCTGGCCTGCAGGTGTACATGCAGGCAGAACACTGTATACATAATAAGTAAAATCTTTAAGAGAGAGAGAGAGAGAGAGAGAGAGAGAGAGAGAGAGAGAGAGACTATCCTTACATGAGACTTGAACTTGGAATCTTTAGTGCTGGGATTGTTGATTTGGAGAACTTTTAAAGATGGACTGACTATATGTCTCATTATGAGATGACTCTGAGGGGACAGGAGGTTTGTGGTGGTAGTATTGACTTGACAGGATCAAGAATCTAGGGACTCCTTGGAATCAGTCCAGACACACACGCGGTGCTTCTGAGCCTGCCTCTGAGAGGTTGATCAGGTTAGCTGAAAAGAAAGAGTCACCCTAACATGTATAGGACCACCACATGGACTGGAGACCTGTTCCGAATAAAGGCCAGATCAGGCAAATATCAGCAATCATCACTCACAGCTTCCTCCTGGTGAATGCCGTGTGATCACCTGCCTTCTGATCCCACCACCATACCCTTCCCTGCACTGATGGACTGGATCCCTTCCCCCTTGGTGGCCCTTTTTCAAGTGTTTTGTCATAGCAATAAGACAAGTAACCCCTACAAGTAAGAAACTGAATCATCTGGATAAGAAATACAGCAGTTTGAGAAACTCAAAGAGTCTTGCATTCTGAATAACAACATCAAATAAAAATTCTAAAAATGAATGTTCAGCCCTTCCAATAACTCACTGGAAAGCATCAGAAAGCAGGTGGAATAGTGACTTACAATGACTTACAATGCTTCAGCCTGTCTGTCATTTTCTCAGGCTCAAAAATCTAAAGATCTACCTGGCCAACAATCTTGAAAATAACAGGGCATGGTGGCACACACCTTCAATCCCAGCACTCAGGAGGCAGAGGCAGGTGTGTTATGCCCAAATCCGTGAAGTCCCCCCAAAAGCCAACAAGGAGAACGAGTCCTGTATGTAAAAGCAAAGAGCCTTTATTTTATGCAAGTTTGCAAACTCAGTCTCTCCACATGTCCAATGTGTTGGAATAAACAGAGAGCCCAGAGCTCAGTTAGAGTTGGGTTTTTATACCAGTAAAGGTAGGGGTGAGGGGTTTCTGAGGTTCAGGACCCCTGATTGACTGACACTTGTCTAGGGGTGTCCTGGTGAGTGTGTGCTGGCAGGTGATCCTTATCTACAGTGGTTGGAACTTGGAATGTTAGGCATTTCCTTTGGATGGTTTGTTCTTGGGTGGTGCTCAGGTAATCTTAAGTTTATGGTCCTTCCTGCAGCCAGGATAAACTACTGAGACTCAGGCCTCCATTAAACTCATCAATGGCTGAGTCCTACTCTGGCAGGTGATAATTGTTGGAAGTAAAGAACTTCCTTTGGGTGATCTGTTCATATTTAGCTTATCATGGCTGGTTCTTACATTTCCCCCTTCACAAGCACCGATGACAGGACCTAATCTTGAATGACTCCCATTCCACACTCTCCTCCCTACTTCTCTAGCTATTTGTTCTCTACAATGGATCTGGATCCCTCTTCCCTGTCCTTTCTAAAACTCTGTAGGTGTTCCTTCTTTATTTTTGTTTCCTCTTACAGCGTCTGCTAATCTGGTCCCTAACGCAACCACCTCTGTGCTTCCCTGACTTCTGCTGCTTGTCTAAAAGTGTTTTATTTGTCTGTCTGTTAGAATAATGTGGCCACAGTATGTCTGTGTGAGTATATGTGTGTGTTTTCATAGTATGCTTGCTTTATGTCTCTGTGTGCATGTGTGCTTGTTTTAAAATCAGTAAATCTTCTAACTCCAGATTACAACAGCTCTGGAAAAATACAAACACATGAGTAACCCCCATTTTGACCTCACCACCATCTTAGGTAAGAGTACCCACATGTGCTAGTATTCTTTAACTTATTAAAATATTTCTTTTAATCTTCTTACATTTACTAACATTGGTAAGCTGCAACTAATTGGGTAAAATACATGTCTAAATTTAGCTTATATGTCCAGTTGAAATATAACAGGTAATGGTACAGAATTCTCAAGTGCCTTTACAGATCTGAGAGTATGGCATTTAACAAAAGAGCTTCTAAGACAGAGACATGCTGGCTCCCATAGCATCCTACAGCTCCAAGAAGATACATGGTTACAAAAGACCTTTTGCCTTGAGGCTTGCCTTTGGGTTTGGTAAAGCTACCCACACAGCAAAAAGCCGCCTTCCACTTCTTCAGCCAGTATTCCCCTGGATACCATCTGGGGAATTGATCTTCTCATCCTGCCAAGACAGGTAGTCTAAATCTTTGGGTCTCTTGTACTCAGCAGCTAACAGCAAGCACTGTTTCTAGGCTGATGTTCTCCAAAGACTAAGGAGAGACTTGGGATTGCCTGCATAGCTAAAAAAAAGCTGTCTAATTTCTGCTCATTTATCCCCCTTAGATTTGTCTAATGGCATTTGATGACTTAAGGTACTGGCAACTTATTACTACATCTGCTAAGTTTCCTGTTAAAATACAGACAGGTGTGCCTCTTTAACAGGCTTTATAGTCCAGGACTAACAGGTTTCAGGTGTATCTTCAGAGGTTCAGAGTTTCCAATTCCCTTTAATTGTCTTCTAAAATGTTCATACCTTTTAACCTAAAGCAATAGCCTTTTGCTATGACACCAACATATAAATCTGTTCCAGTTGCCTTACAGATACCTACAGGTTCCTGTGAAAAAGTTCTGCTTCTGTATCAAAAATCAGGTCTGGTAAAAAACTAACAGTATCCAGAGCCTATTTTAACCCCACCAATTTTCAAGCATATTTTACAGGTCGTTCCTGCTGTCTGAGCCAAGACCAACTTATAAAGTGCTCTCCAGACAATGTCAACACCTGCACCAGCTCCTGGGACTTCACCATTGGTACCAACTCTCTTGGATCAAGGATACTTACCAACTAAAATCTGGTTTTATCTGCTATTGTGTCCCACTTTTAACCTGAGCCTCACCTGTACAACCAGGGCACTTCTCTGTCTCATTCTTTCTGGCAGTTAATGACCCTTCCCTTGGCTAGCCCCATTCATAGGGCCAATAATAACAATATTTTTTTCTCTTAGCCACCTGCCTTCTCATCTCCCTCAAAAAACAGCTGCCTGATGTCTCCAGGATGACAGTGAACTGGATGCTGCTCCAACCTCACCTCTCACTGAGTGTGAGCCACCAACTCCCAGCTCTCCCCTCTCCCACATCGCCCTATGCCCACAGGAAGCAGCCAGACTGGAGCCAGTGCCCTTTATCCAAAGAGTCTAAAATGTTTGGTTGAGGTACTTCACCTTAGCTCGCTGGCACCCCCTTATCCAAAAATCCTGAAATGATTGGTTGAAAGCATCACCCCAGCTCCCTAATACCCCTTTATACAAAGAGTCTGGAATATTATAGTCAGGAGCCTCATCCCAACCCCTGGCATCCATCTTTGGAATACTGGGCAGGACACTCCATTTCAAACCCCCTCCCTTGGGAGATGCCTTAGTCCAAACTCCACTTCCAAGAAAGCCCGTCAAACAGTGACCCCTCCCCAAGGAAGCTCAAGATCACTCCCACAGGCTACCTAAACTGCCCCCCATAGAATGAACACGTGATCTCCAAGTTTCACGTAGTCTCCCCTTTTCTCTCTCTTTCCCTCTCCATGCTTTCCTGGGGCCACCCAGGAGTGTTGCATTAAACATGGGTGTCGTTTAATTTGGTCTGATTGGAATTACTTGCATCGATGGAGAGGCTCGTCTAAGATGAAAAACCTAACACTTTTAAATGATGATAAATATATGGCTAGGTCTGTTACAACATACTGTATATGTGATTCAAGACTGTTATAAAATATATTATATATAATAATAATAATAATTTAAGGTGATAAAGATCTATTTCAGATTAACAAGAGCTAACATTCTCAAACATAAATCTGACCTCTTAAGTTAAAATCAGTTACAGTCAAGCTAAAGAACTCTGGGTAAAACATTCTTCAACCACCTCTCAGTTAGGATCCAGCTCTCCAGCCAGATCCTATATTGTAGTCATATTCCACACACATACCCAATAGATAGCCCTCAAATGTTCAAAGATCTGGGGAATATGATGTTTAAATGTTTAATTAAAAGGGTTTTCATGACTAGGTGGTGGTGGCACACACCTTTAATCCTAGTACTTGGAAGGTAGAGGCATGTGGATCTCTGTGAGTTTGAAGCCAGCCTTGTGTACAAGAGCTAGCTCCAGGATAGGCTGCAAAGCAACACTGAGAAAGAGTGTCTCAAAAAAAAAAAAACAAAAAAAAAACCAGAAAAAGGCTTTCATAACAGAGAGACAGGTTAGCTCCTGGCATCAACGCCTATTTCTTCCAAAGAAGATAGATGTGCACAGAAACTCATTTCGTCAAGTGAAAGTGCCAGCCACTGAGCAAAACTGTCTTTCACCTAAACAGCTGCAAAAACCTCTTCAGACCGCAGATGACAGAACACTGGAACCAACTACCTTGAGTTGCCTAGGCCAATGGTAGGCTGGTCTTTCTACAAATGCCTAATCCACAGCATCTTCTGAAGCCTGGCAGACCCCAGACTCACAGCAGAAGGTAAATGTTGCCCTGTGAAGCCCCTGCCCTCAGTGACCATGGAGGATCCTGGGAAGTGGCTGTCTAGGCAGCCAGTCGAGTCTCTGACATTTTTTAAATCAGTAACTCAGGTAAAATTTCACTCTTCTCATTCTCAAGCTCCCCTTGCAGCATCTGCTGTGAAAAATTGCTCAGTACTTCAAAACAGACCTGTGCTTCCAGAGTGCAGCTATTGGTGTTTTGCAGGAGACATGTGAGGCCTATCTAGTTGTCTTTGTTGAAGGTACCAACCTGTGTGCTATCCATGCCAAACATGTAACAATTATGCCAAAAGATATCCAACTAGCACTCAGCATACGTGGAAAATGTGCTTAAGAGTCCACTATGAGGAAGTACAGCCTGCTACTACACAAAGACAACCAAGATGTAGGCTGCTACATTACCCCCATCCTGACCATCAAACCCTGCAAGCTACAAGTCCCACCCTTGTTGACTGAGGTTTTCTGTCCTGCCTGGTCCTGCAGCCGTTAAGTCCCAAAGAATCACACAGAGATCTATATTAGTTTAAAAATGATTGTCCCATTAGCTCAGGCCTCTTATTAACTAATTCTTATAACTTACATTAGCCCATAATTCTTATCTGTTAGCCACGTGGCTTGGTACCTTTTTCTGCGAGGCAGTCACATCTTGTGTCCTTTGCATCTGGGTCATGACTGCAGACTGAAACTTCCCTCTTCCCAGAATTCTCATTGCCCTGCCTCTACTTCTTGCCTGGTCACCCCACCTATACTTCCTGCCTGGCTACTGTCCAATCAGTGTTTTTATTAAGATACAATTGACAGGGTACAGACCATTGTCCCATAGCACACCCTGCCCCAAAATTCACCTATCCCTCAGCTACCTCAGTGGAACTCAGAAACACAGTCTGCTACTACACAGAGTGGACCAAGAGGTGAGTGACCAGCCACTCAGCAGGACACGCCATTCTCTAGTCCCGCCATACTGGGGCAAAAACCCTGGGTCCCTCCCCCACCTGCCTTGGCTTCTCTAGACAGCCAGCAGGAGCGCTTCCATCAAGTAGGCTGCTCCAATACCCCCCACCCCATCCACTGGACCCTGTAAGCTACAAGTCCCACCCTGTCCCCAAACATGCCAATCCCCCTGAACTTCAGTGGAACTCTGAAACACAGCCTGGTAATACACAGAGAGGGCCAAGAGGCAGGCTACTGCAAAACCACTGAGACACAGACAGTGACAGTGCAGAGCAGACCATGAACAATTCCCAAGATACAGACAGCTACTGCAAGGATAGGACCAAGATTCAAAGATAC
Source organism: Ondatra zibethicus (assembly GCA_004026605.1). Classification (NCBI taxonomy): domain Eukaryota; kingdom Metazoa; phylum Chordata; class Mammalia; order Rodentia; family Cricetidae; genus Ondatra; species Ondatra zibethicus. Next base: position 43,985 of record PVIU01012437.1, on the reverse strand, counting down.
TGCTGGAATCAATTGAAAGAAGAGATGGGTAGGTGCCAATGCAAAAATTCATCTAACAGCCTAAAAGCAACATGGTAAAACCAGAAAATCCAGTGGTCATATAGCAGGAAAACTTGATCATCCTAACCCAGAAGAAGCAGAAGCAAATGATTTTAAATGTAACTTTATGAAGATGATAGAGACCCTTAAAGAAGACATTAAAAACTTCCTTTAAAAATGGAGGAAAAATAAACAACAAATTCAAAGAAATTAATAAATCTCTCATAGAAAATCAAGAAAAAACAAACAGGTTAAACAAACATTTCAAGACTTGAAGTCTGAAATAGAGGCAATAAGAAAACATGAACTGAGGGAATTCTGGATATGGAAAATCTGGGTAAATGAACGGGAACTACAGAGGCATGTATAACCAACAGAATACAAGAGATGGAAGAGAGAATCTCAGGAGTTGAAGATATTATAGAGGAAATAGATTCATTGGTCAAAGAAGACATCAAATCAAACAAATTTTTAACACAAAACATCCAGGAAATCTGGGACATCATGGAAAGACCAAATCCAAGAGTAATGGGGATAGAAGAAGAAGAACTCCAGCTCAAAGGCATAGAAAATATATTCAACAAAAATCATAGACAAAACCTTTCCCAACCTAAAGAAGGATATACCTATGAAAGTACAAGAAACTTACAGAACGCCAAATACACTGGATCAAAAAGTACCCTTGCCATATAGTAATCAAAATGCAAAACATACAGAATAAAGAAAGAATATTCAGTCAACTATGTTCATAGCAGCTTTGTTTGTCATAGCCAGAACTTGGAAACAACCAAAATGCCCCTCGATTGAAGAATAGATAAGAAAAATGTGGTACATTTACACAATGGAGTACTACACAGCAGAAAAAAATAACAATAGCTTGAATTTTGCAGGAAAATTGATGGACCTAGAAGACATTATTTTGAGTGAGGTAACCCAGACACAGAAAGACAATTATCACATGTACTCACTCATAGGTGGTTTTTAAACATAAAGCAAAGAAAGCCAGCCTACAAACCACAATCTCAGAGAATTTAGACAGCAATGTGGACACTAAGAGAGACTTACATAGATCTAATCTACATGGGAAGTAGAAAGTAGAAAAAGACAAGATCTCCTGAGTAAATTGGGAGCATGGGGACCTTGGTGGAGGATTGAAGGGGGGAGGGGAGAGGCAGGGAGGGAAGCAGAGAAAAATGTAGAGCTCAATAAATATCTATAAAATAAAATAAGAAAGAATATTAAGAACTGCAAAGGAAAAAGGTCAAGTGGCATATCAGAATTACACCTGACTTCTCAATGGAAATCATGAAAGCAAGAAAGCCCTGGGCAGATATGCTGCACACACTAAGAGACTGTGGGTTCAAGCCCAGACTACTATACCCAGCAAAGCTTTCAATCACCATCGATGGAGAAAAAAAGATATTCCATGACAAAACCAGATATAAACAATACCTACTCACAAATCCAGCCCTACAGAAAGTACTAGAAGAAAAATCTGAACTCAAGGAATCTACCTCACCCACAAAAACACAGGCAACAGATAACCTCACGGCAACAAAAACCAAAGAAGGGAAACACACACTACAACTGAAAAATAACAAAAATTAACAATCATTAGTCATTAATATCTCTTAATATCAATGGACTCGATTCACCTATAAAAAAGACAAACTAACAGAATGGATATGAAAGCAGGATCCAGCCTTCTGCTGTATACAAAAAACACATCTCAACCTTAAAGGTAGACGTTACCTCAGAGTGAAGGGTTGGGAAAAGATTTCCTAATGAAATGGACCTAAGAAACAAGTGGGTGTAACTATCGTAATATCTAACAAAATATACTTGAAACTGAAATCAATCAAAAGAGACAAGAAGGACACTTTATACTCATAATAGGAACAATACAACAAGATGGAGTCTCAATCCTGAACATCTATGCCGCAAATGTAAGATCACCCATGGAGGAAACAAGCTCCACTGGGAGCAGAAGCCAGGAGCAAATCCGGTCCCAGCAGCCAACCCAGTCCCGGGACACTGGCCGACCAAGATTGAGCCAGCGACCTGACCCAGAAGCAGTGATCTCCACCAGAACCAAAGTGGGACAGAACTAGCTACCTAGGAGAGAGAGCGAATAGCTCCGCTGGGAGCAGAAGCCAGGTGGAAATCCAGTCCTGGGAGCCAACACAGTCCCGGGACACTGGTGGATCAGGATTGACTCAGCGACCAGATCCAGGCTCAGTGATCTCCACCAGAACAGGTTCAACCCCAAGACAGGGACATATGCAGGAGGGGATATAGACCAGGATTTACAAAAACAGGTCAAAGCTGGCAACCTAGACCAAAGTAGGCCTGAGACAGCAAATTCTAAGGGAGCAGAGCAAAGCACATGAGCACTGACCTATCTCCAGGAACACCGAGTAACCAACAGAGTACCTGGAACTGTGGCACTGACTGTACCATGAGGAAAACCATCTTAGCTTTGGATTCACTGGCACCTAGAAAAATATTCAACAGAATCTCAGACAGCCCCAACCACACCTATTAGAGGAAAAGATGAATAGAAAAGGTAAGATCACATGCTACACCACAAAGAGCAACACAACACCAGTAAAACCTAAAGACCCTACAACAGCAAGACCTGAACAACAAAATATAGATGAACCAGGAGAAAATAACCTAAAAAATTAACTTCAAGAGAATGTTTGAAATTCTTAAAGATGAAATGAAAAAAATCCTTTAAAGAAATTGAGGGAAAGAAAAATTGGAAGATATCAGCAAATCACTTAGAGAAAACCAAGAAAAAGAACTCAAACATATAAAACTATCCAGGACTTGAAAACTGAAATAGAAACAATAAAGAAAACACAAGCTGAAGAAATTATAGAAACAGGAATCATGGGGAAAAGATCAGGAACCACAAATGCAAGCATGAACAGCAGAATACAAGGGATGGAAGAGAGAATCTCAAGCGCTGAAGATACAAGGCAGGAAATGAACACATCAGTTAAAGAAAACATTAAATCTAACAAAAGCTTAACCCAAAATATCCAGGAAATATGGGACACCATTAACAGGGCAAATCTTAGAATAACAGGTATAAAAGAAGTTCAACTAAATGGCACAAAAAATTTATTTAACAAAATCATAGAAGAATACTTTCCCTACCTAAAGAAAGATATGCCTACGAAGATACAAGAAGCTTACAGAACACTACACAGACTGGATCCAAAAAAAAGTCCTCTTGCCACATAGTAATGAAAACACTAAACATACAGACTAAAGAAAGAATATAAAGAGCTGAAAATGAAAAAAGGCCAAGGTGGAACCAAATAGAAGACCCGGATATCAATCCACACACCTGGTGGTGACTGTTAAAGATGTCCTGACTCAGGGACAGCGTGACCTTGCTCTAAAGACAAAACAAGCTGACAAAGCAGGATGGAAGAAAGCAAAGACCTTCAAGAAGTTGCACCAGTGCCAAACCCCCCTGACTGCCCTGAATGATTTGTAGGTTTTTTCCTTTAAAAAGCTAACCCCACAGAGGGACTTTGAACTCTTCCCTACCTCCCTGTAATGAGACAAGTTCCAAGCTAGCTCGTATTACACTTGCTTACAATAAACCTTGCTATTGCAGTCTGGATTTTCTCTGATTTCTGGTGGTCGCTCTCTGGGGGTCATAATCTGGGCACAACATTGGTGCCTTGGCCGGGAACCCCAGGGAGCCCACTGGGCTTCCTTAGCATCTACCGGTAAGAGCACTCCTTGTCTTTTTGTCTGTCTTTGTCTTAAAACTTTCATTTTCTGGAATTGGCGGGCCCTCACTGGGACAGACATGTCCAGACAGTGAACCTGGAGGGGAAGAGGGATGCCTCGCTTCCCAGTTTGGGCAAGGGACCCCCGGTCCTGAGCCAGTTGGGACCACCTCAGGGGCAGCTGTTTGGTTTTGGAAACCTCCTTCAGGAAGCGATCAGAAGCCTCTCCTGTGCATTCAACAGCCCGTTAGGAGTGTGTTTGGATATCTTCCTCCTGTTCCGGGATCTTGTCAAAGTCTTTTTGTGTCTTGTTGTGGTAATTGTTACCTTGTTTTCTTTCTCTCTTGACTTCTATCTTCAACTCTCCTCTTCAGCAATGGGGAATACACCATCAACACCCCTAAACTTAACTCTTGCTCACTGGCAAGATGTCCATGATACTGCCAGCAACAACAGTGTAATTGTCAAAAAGAAGAAATGGGTCACTCTTTGTTCAATTGAGTGGCCCACCTTCAGTGTCAGGTGGCCAGCAGGCAGAACCTTTGATGCAGCAACTATCCACCAGGTAGAGGAGATCGTCTTCTGCCCCTGCTGTGACCACCCTGACCAAGTCCCCTATATTGTTACTTGGAGGAGGCTAATAGATAGGGTAGGGGGACCTCTTTCTTGGATTGTATCATTCTTCCACAGCAGACCCAAAGGACCCAAGTTTGGCTGCTAAGACTAGGGCTTCCTCAGCAGGTAAAAAGGAGTTCGAGGCCAGCCTGGTCTACAAGAGCTAGTCCCAGGACAGGCTCCAAACTACAGAGAAACTCTGTCTCGAAAAACCAAAAAAGAAAGAAGAAAGAAAGTTATTAACGTATGTATATGCAAGTTATAAAGGTCTGATGATAATAATGCTTCAGGGTACAAGAAAGTGACCTTAAGTGTGTAAATCCAAGTTATGAAGGTCTGAGGATAAAAAACTTAAGTGATGATGAAAGGCAAGTGATGTGAGACGTTTGAAAGAATAAAACATGTTCCAGATTTCTCTCTTTCATTATGCTACTGTTATATTAGGACTCCAAGGGTCCATAGTCTAAACATTAATCAACGAAATTCTGATAAGTCATTAATCTACTTCTGGCAGAGTACTACCACTATCATAATGGCAGATCAAGATTTTAAATTCTCTTTGGCCGTTCTCTTCGGCCGTTTTCTAACTACAGACCTAAAAGATACTTTTCATTGTGAAAAAAAAAAATCAGGCTGGAGAGATGGCTCAGAGGTTAAGAACACTGGCTGCTCTCCCAGAGGTCCTGAGTTCAATTCCCAGCAACCACATGGTAGCTCACATCCATCTATAATGAGATCTGGTGCCTCTTCTGCCCTGCAGGCATACATGGAGGCAGAACACTGTGTACATAATAAATAAAATCTTAAAAAAAAATCTGTCACCCTCATTTCTAACATGCATACACTACCATTCCTACAAAACAAATTTTGATACAGATTATAAACAGTGGAAATGCTAATGCATCTAAAACTTATGTTTTCACAAGCACAAAAGTCAACTTGGAGGATTCACCTCAAACAGGTCAGATGCACCCCTCCCTCAATTACCAGGCCCCAAGAGCCCAAGCCTCTTTGGAGATCTTCCCCAGTCCTGACACCCTCCCTCTCAATTACCAGGACATAAAGAAAAAAAATTTTTTTCCCTAAACTTAACCTTGTCCTCTACTCTGCACCACGCCAGATCCAAGAGACACTGGACAGTTCCACAGAGCCTGGGCAGCAGTGAAACAACCAGCTTCCTCAGGTTCCCCAAGATTTCAACGCCCACAAATCAGCAGAAAGCATCCTCTTTCCCTTAACCTGCCATGCTTAACTCCTCAGCTTTTTAATAAAAAAAAAAGGGGGGGGAGGAATGTTAGTATCAAGGCACACCCTGGCACAGCACCTCACGCCCTGTGCCCTGCATAATACCCCATGCCTGCCTGCCTAGGAAACAGGACCCTGTCCCTTTAAGAGACAAGCTCCGCCTACTCCCAGGCTCCCCCCCACCAAGGCCTCTGCCTCCCTCCCTCTCCTTGCTCTCTCTCTCTCTCTCTTTCTCTCTCTCTCTCTCCCTCCCTCTCTCCTTCCCTCCCTCCCTCCACCCTCCTCTCAATAAATTCTACACCTAAACTCTGCCTGTATGGCATATTCTGTCACCTGCAGTGGTCCTCACCCGCCATGGAACCCACCAAGGTCCCAACTCACGCAGTATCATAACAAGTAGGCAGATCTCTGCGAATTCGAGGCCAGCCTGGTCTACAGAATGAGTTCCGGGACCAGTTCCAAAGCTATGTGTTAGGAATTTTCCTAACACGAACTCTCTGCCAATGCAAAAATCCCAATCAAGCCAAATCACAAGCCAAACTAAAAAATATCCAGGTTTAATGGGATTCCCGTGCTCTCGGGTGGCCCCTAGTGGGAACTGGGAAGCTGCGAACACCAGGGGGAGAGGAAAGAGACCAACTGGGAACTTATTTTACAGGTTCACTCCTCCTGCCAGACGTGTGCCCAGGCCAACCCACAAGGGGCTCTCCACATATGTCAGCCTCTACACCAGCTTTATGGACACCAACCGGGCGATTTCACTCATATGCCTACTCGTAAAAAACTTTGTTATCTCTTAACACTTGTGGACACTTTTACAGGATGGACAGAAGCGTTTCCGGTCTCCAGGGAGACAGCAGATGTGGTGGCTCAAGTACTCCTGGACCACATCATTCCTTGGTTTGGTGTCCCATGCACCATCCAGACGGACAATGGGCCAGCCTTCACTTCCAGGGTCATGGAGCTCGTGTCAGACGCTCTCAACATCTCCTGGAAATTCCACACCCCCTACCATCCACAATCCTCGGGAAAGGTGGAGAGGGCCAATGGACTCATCAAACAACAGCTAACCAAGCTCTCCATTGAACTCAGGTTATCTTGGCCCTCCCTTCTCCCCATTGCCCTTACTTGCTTCAGGGCCACCCCACATTCCCCTACGGGCCTGAGCCCTTTTGAGCTGCTTTATGGCAGGCCCTTTCTCCTTAACCATCACCTCCCAGTCCAAACTCCTCCACTTGCAGGGTACCTACCCTAACTCTCCCTTTTAAGGTCCCTTCTGCATTCACACACTGACAGTTGTCTCCCTGCCACCACACCAGTGGACCCTAATGCCCCTAAACCTGCCCTGCTCTCCCCAAGGCACAGAGTACTCCTCAAACAGTTAACTCCTAGGTCTCTCGAACCTCAATGGACAGGACCTCACACGGTAATCCTCACCACCCCCTAGGCTGCCAAGCTCTTGGGACACCCATGTTGGTACTATCTCTCCAGGCTCAAGCGGGCACCCACTCAGGACACTTGGTCTGTCCAGCAGACAGGACCTTCCACCCTCTGATTTTCCAGGATGCCACAATGAAGGGCCTACCTGCTCCTCAATCTGGCACACTCATCTTTGGTGATAACAATATTTTCTTCCTAGACACCTGCTTTCTCACCTCCCGCAAGGAACAGATGCCGGGATGAAAGCACACAAGATGTCTTTCCAGCCACACCTCTCGCTGAACGTGGACCCAGCTCTCCCCTTCCCCACGTAGTCGAATGCCCCCAGGAAGTAGCCAGACTTGAGTCAACGCCCCTTTTTCCTAAGAGAGCCTAAATGTTAGTCAAAATATCACCTCAGCTTCCTTTTACCCCTTATACAAACAGTCTGGAATGTAAGTCCCAGTCTCTGACCTCCATCATTGTAGGCCCCATCCCTGTGCCCATCAAGCCTTGACCCCTCCCCGGAAAGAGGGTCAAGACAGCCCGCCAAAATCTTGACCACTCCAGTCTATTTAAACTGCTTCCCTGGAAAGTTCCTTGGTGGTTCCTCCCCCCCACCCCCTACACCTCCAATCCCCCACTCCTTCCAACCTCCCATCCCCGTCGTGTTCGCAGCTTTCCGGTTCCCCCTTGGGGCCACCCAAGAGTACAAGAATCCCATTAAACCTGGATATTTTTTAATTTGGCTTGTTGTGATTTGGCTTGATTGGGATTTTTGCATTGGCAGAGAGCTCGCATTAGGAAAATTCCTAACACTACACAGAGAAACCCTGTCTCAAAAAAACAAAACAAGAAAGAGAGAGAGAAGCATTATATCATTATATTATATTATACTTTGGATCTCAAATGTACTCAGGGGCTATATACTGAAGATGCAGTTGTCTGCTGTGGTGCTGCTGGGAGGTGGTGAGAACCTTAGAGGAAGCTGGCTCACTCAGAGTATGCCTTCAGACGCAATGTTCTTTGTTTTCCAGCCAGTAGAATGCAAGCACACATGCCAGGAGTCTGGGATACCTAACAAAGAAGCTGTGGGCAGCAAGCACAGCCCTCCTGTGGTACTGCTGGGAAATAGAGGGGTCTAAAAGAGGTGGGGTATGGTTAGTGGAAGCCCATTGAGGGTGTGCTTTGAAAGAGATAGTGGTACCTGAAGGGTCTGGAAACAAGAATGAAAATATAGAAATATAGACACCAAAGATTAGAATGTAGAAGTTTAGGATATAGGAAGAGAGACATATAAAGCTGTGAACCTAAGTAAACTACCACCAACTTTCTCAGCGGATCACCCATCAATCATTCACAGGAGCTACTTTCTCAGATGCCTGGGAAACCTCCATCAGCTTAGGCCATTTTACAACTGGCTATTTTATTTACAAGGCCAGAGCTTCTTCCTGCAAATTGAGAGTAGTGTTCTGGCCATCCCTGATAAACGACAGATGTGAACTGAGTTAACCTTTAGGAGACAGAGATATGTGACCTTTGGGTTAGACACTGTCTCCATTATGGAAAACTGGCGCCACCAGAGGAGAGGCATAAGACTCCAGTTTACACCTGGAGGTACCAGGAGACAGTGGACAAATACAATGGTTTAATTGATGAGCTCTGATAATGGAGGTTGTAAAGTATGGCAGTCAGTATCTGAGTTTTACCTTGAGATAGTGTGAAAAGCTTTCTGCTATCTCCTAAATTCTCAGCCTAAGAACCAGTTAATCCTAATTTATTAACCTTCTAGTATTACTAGCAGCCCCTTTTCTGACTAATTGCTAAATCTGTTTTCTCGCAATTAGTGACTTTCGTTGTAATCTCCCCTGAAACATATTTCATGATGGCTGCCTAGTTCCCCATTGACGTTAGCACTCACTCCCCTCCTTAGGGTCTCCGCTGACCAACCCAAGGTTCAGGGCAAGGTTGTAAAAATTCCTTTGCCCAGACCTAAGCCTTGGTGCCCTTACTATAAAAGGTGGGTTCAGAAACTAGTCAGGGCTGCAGTGTCAGAAGCCCTAACTCTGCCTGTAGTCTCAGCTAGCCGATAAGCTTCTGTGCCCCGCGGTGTTGGTTTTTCTTATTTTTAAGTTTGCTTCTGGTTTTCCTAGGATCTGGTTTCTGGAATAAAGTTTGCTTCTGTTTTATTAGACTTGGTGGTGTTCTCATCTTTGCGCGACCCTCCCTGGACCCAACAGTACCCCAAGCCCTGTCCTCTCTCCCTCTCTTTTCACTTCCTGACACCGCAGGATGTAAGCAGTTTTGTTCAGCCAAGCACTCCTCACTACTTTTGGCCTTTCTGAAGGCCCAAAACAACAGAGCAAATGACCCTTTTAAGAACACAGTCTAGCTGGGCGGTGGTGGCGCATGCCTTTAATCCCAGCACTCGGGAGGCAGAGGCAGGCAGATCTCTGTGAGTTTGAGTCCAGCCTGGTCTACAAGAGCTAGTTCCAGGACAGGCTCCAAAGCTATGAAAGACCCTAAATGCATTTGTAAGGCCCCTCAACCCTAAGACATTTTTCTAAAACCTTACACTCACTCTCTCTCGGGAACAGGACAGTCGCCCCCACACACACTGGACTGCTCATCCTCCTGTGTCCTTGAGAATAATCTTCAAGCATAACTCCATTCTGGGAATTGAGGCAAAGACAACCCACAGATGTTGACTCAGTTCCTGATGTATTGATTCAGTCACAGGATCAAGGTCAGGATGGCTCACAGATGCTCCCCCTTACCTCACCTGATCATGCAGCTACTCTCCTGCCCTGGCAAAGACCAATCACTGCTAGTAACCCTTTGAATAAGCCAATCCAATTAGTTGGAAGACAACCCTCAGGTCCCCACCTGGTTTCTGTGGCTTTTTACTTTAAAAGATGGGCTATAACAACTATCGAATGTCCTTCATATCCTGAACCTGAAGAACCCTGTCATGACAGAATAAAAGTCCTCTTGCTTTTGCATCAATTATGGTTGTGAGTGGTGTCTGGAGCAACTCCCCCTGATGTTTCGACTTCTAGTCCAACAGCTACAGAGAAACCCTGTCTCAAAACAACAACAACAACAAAAAAAAAAACACAGTCTGTGTGTTGGGGATATAGCTCAGTTGGCATTGTTTTCCTGCTACATGCAATGCCCTAAATTCAACCCACAGCACTGCACTGACCAAGTATGATGGTGCGAGTCAGCACTAAGGCAGTAGAAGCAGAAGGATCAAAAGTTCAAGGTCATCCTATGCTACACAGTAAGTCTGATACATAGGGAATTCTAAGCTATCCTGGGATACACAAACCCTTGTTTCAAAAAGAAAAGGGGCTAAAAATTATTTTCTGGTTAAAAGTACTAACTATTCTTCAGAAGACCTAGGTTCAATCCCCAGGACCCACATAGCATCTATTTGTACCTCCAATTTCCAGGGGCTCCAGCCCCCTTTCCAGTTTCTTTAAGCACTGTACAGACATATATGCAGGCAAGACACCCATATGCACACATACAAAGTAAATCTCAAAAAACAGAAAAACCCAAAACAAGTATTTTAAACTTTTAAATTGTTTTTCTTGGTGACAGAAAGTCAACTCTCTGGCTTTAGTTAATTGGAGGCTTTTAAAAGACTGACTAAGCTGGAACCAGCTATTCTCTCTTTGATTCTTTTTCCTTTAGATGCTGTGTATGTTGTTGGCCACACTTCTTAGAAGTTGCTCTGACTCCAAGGGTGACCCAATTTGCCAATCATTCTTATTGTTTTGTTCTTCAAACTCACTCATATAATTTAAACTTGTTTTTCCTTTCAACAGAACTTAAATTTCAGCTGGTCACCAAAGACAGATAATAAACCCATATTTTAAAAAAAAAATGGTCCCCAACTTGTTCAGACATCTCATTTGGAGTGAGGGATTGTCCATTGTATACAAGATCACCACTGTGTTTATCTTGGTGAGAAATAGAAGGACAGCAACTTTGAGTTCTTTAAAATCAAATCCCTGACTTGGGTTTGGTGCTTTTGCCACAGCACCTGGATCCTCACTGAACCCAGCTCTTGAGACTAAGCCATCACTGTTGAACAAAGTTTTGAGAGAAGATCCCACAAACCATCTCAGGAAGCGTTGGGGACAGCAATGTCATGGTGCTCAATTAAGAAGGCTCCATGTAACATGACAAGCCACTGTGTTTCTTTACACCTTACCCTTGGCAATTTGTACAAAGCTGCCAATGTATCCTCTGCATAACTCTTTTAATTAAGTACCTTTAGAGCAGATGAAGTTGCTGGGTGGTGGTGGTGCTCGCCTTTAATCCCAGTACTTGGGAGGCAGAGGCAGGCGGATCTCTGTGAGTTTAAGGCCATCCTGTTCTACAGTTAGTTCCAGGACAGCCGGGACAGAGAAACCCTGTCTCAAAAACAAACAAACAAACAAAAAAGCAGATGAAGTCTTACCCAGTTTAGTTCATTTTCTACCAACACACCTCTCAAGGACATCAGTACAGCACACCCAAAGCAGTCATTGACTGGAGAATGCATAAAGGTGAATGAAATGATACTCTTCAGTTTTTCAGTTAAGGAAATTAACAAGGGCTCATGGCACACACCTGTAGTCCCAGCTACTCCAAATTGACACAGGAGGATTGCTGTAGTCTGACCTGGTTGTTCAGTGTCAGGTTCCTTAGGGATGAACCAAGGCATGAGAAGACAGAGAAGATAGGGGAGCTGGGGTCAGGAGGTCTTCACAAGCTATATCCTATGCCAAACAAGTGTATTAAGATAGCTGGGCAGTGGCGGTGCACGCCTTTAATCCCAGCACTCGGGAGGCAGAGGCAGGCGGAACTCTGTGAGTTTGAGACCAGCCTGGTCTACAGAGCTAGTTCCAGGACAGACTCCAAAGCCACAGAGAAACCCTGTCCAAAAAAAAAAAAAAAGAAGTACAGTTTCTTATGTAAGGCTTTTAGGGGAGAAGACGGGATGAAGTCAGCAGGAAGCTAATAAAGAAATGTTGAAAAAAGGGACACAAGCTATCTCAAGTGTATTACAGAGGACACTGCAGCCTTGGGACTTATAACCTTAGCCCTTGAGGTGGGAAGGAGTTGAATTCTCAGGGTGAAGTCGAAGTTCTCTCCTCCCCCCCCCCACACCAAGGTCTTGGCCCTAGGCTATTACTGGCCTTGCCAAGCGGTTCTGTGTTCAGACTAGGTACTACAACCTTTCTCCAGACAACAGTGCTGTGGGAATGTCTTGGACCAGCGTAGCTCAACAGCACTGCAAGAATTTGAGACCACACTAGGCAACATAGCAAGACTCTTGTCCCAAATACTCCTAGTTCTAACAAAGAAACCCTGTAGTCAAAACACGGATGAACTTGGAGGACATTATTCTAACTGGTCAAGGTACAACATAGAGATGAGAGCTCATAATATATGCTCCTGTATTTGAAATTTGCTGAAATTCTGTAACTAAATACAATGAGTTCACATTTTTGTAGGTACAAAGACAAAACAAGTATAGCCAAGATTTAAAAGAGTGGGGGAACTCCGGGTGGTGCAGAGGCAGGCGGATGTATGTGAGTTCAAGGCCAGCCTGGTCGACCAAGCAAGTTCCGTGACAGAGAAACCCTGTACCGACCACCCCCAGAGGGTGGGAGACATATGATCTGTAACAGGCAAAGATAGCACAGGAGTTATTTCCAAAGCAATGCCCTCCTGGAACAAAGGTAGCCTGGAAGTTTTATTCAGGGAACCTACACATGCTCACAGGGGTTATTGCATTACTGAGCATGCTCAGTATGTAACAATTTAGGAAGTCAGAACAGACATATTTGGACATGGTTAGCTCCAGTTCATGGAGCACTTGTGTGAAATATTACGGTAATGAAGCAGGATTGCCTCTGGCCTAGCTGGATCTAGTTTTTCCTGAAAATGAAAGCCATTTTTGTAGGTGCATTAATATGGGTGATGTTATGAGTGCCTGCCTAGCTTACTGGCTAACACTTTTATTTTTATTTATTTATTTATTTTGGTTTCTTGAGACAGAGTTTCTCTGTGGAGCTTTAGAGCCTGTTCTGTTTAGAGCCTCACTCCGTAGCCCAGGCTGGCCTCGAACTCAGAGATCCTCCTGCCTCTGCCTCCCAAGTGCTGAGATGAAAGGTGTGCGCCACCACCATCCAACTTAACTTAAATTTTATGTACAGGAGTATTTTGCCTGCAAGTATGTATGTGCACTACATGTGTGCCTAGCACCCTCAAAAGTCACAAGGTTCTCTTCCTGTTCTCCATCATGTCTCAAGATCAAGGTGAGAAGGAGAACCCCATGAGGGGACTTCTCATCCGCAAGCTCCGCCTCAGTACCTGTGTTGGGGAGGGCGGGGACATCTGACCCTGGCAGCCAGGGTGTTGGAGCAGCTCACAGGCCAGACGCCTGTCTCTTCCAAAGCTAGCTACCCCGTCAGGCCCTTCGGCATCAGGAGAAATGAAAAGATTGCTGTTCACTGCACTGTCCGTGCAGCCAAGGCAGAAGAAATTCTGGAAAAGGCCTGAAGGTGCGGGAGTATGAGTTGTGGAAAAATAACTTCTCCGATACTGGGAACTTCGGCTTTGGGATTCAAGAACACTTTGACCTGGGCATCAAATATGACCCAAGCATTGGGATCTATGGCCTGGACTTCTATGTGGTGCTGGGCAGGCCAGGTTTCAGCACTGACAAAGATTGCTGCAGAGTTGCTCGTGTACCATTAGCCACTTAGTGACACTGGGCGCAAATAAACAGACCTCCCTACAAGATGCTTTACTGTGGATGAGCTTCAAAAATTTAGCTGGCTTCTACCACAGAGGAAATCAACAGCTCCTGCCTCTATTAAGTAAATGAAAGGGAAGAAAATCTGAAATCCAAATGAGGCACTTGTTGAATTGACAGAAATCCTTGGGAACACATATAGAAACTGTCTAAAGATACTATTAAGCCAGGCAGTGGGTGCACTCTTCAAGAGGTTGAATCTTTGTTTGCCTAAAGAAAAAAATCTGCATATATGTTTCGGTTTTTTCTTTTCTTTTTTTTTTGGTTTGTTTTATTTATTCTCTGACAATTTAACAAATAAATTAATTTAACAATTAATATACAATGTGTCTTGATGCTCCCTCATGCCCGACACATACCCCTCCCACCTTTTCACAGTTTAGAAAATGTTACAACTATTGTTTACATTCTACAGAAACAAAATATAATAATCTAAACAGAATACTAAGGTTAAAAAAAATAAACTCCAGTGTAGGATCTGGAAAGAGTTGGAGGAGGGCAAACTATAGCAAAATATATTGTATATATTTTTAAATATCTAATCACAAAGCGAGGCAATGGTGGCCCACACCTTTAATCCCAGCACTTGGGAGGCTGAGACAGGTGGATCTCTGTGAGCTGGAAGCCAGCCTGGTCTACAGAGTGAGTTCCAGGACAGGCTCCAAAACTACAGAGAAGCCCTGTCTCAAAACAACAGCAACAGAAAAATCTATTTACAAATATTAAAACTACAGGTTAACTCAGCCAAAGGGTTCCTTCTAAATATCCCACTTGCTTAAGTTTGGCCAAATGGCACTGGATCTCTGAATGACTGTTACTCCCCTCATCTAAGATCTGATCAGGCCAATATGGAGAAAGTGGCTATCTAAAATTATAGCTAGGCTCTGTCTGGTTGTAAAAACATTGAGGGAACCAGAGGCTGTGCACTCTGGGGAACATGATGTCAAACTTCGCTAAGTGGAGACCCTGAGATGATCAAAGACAAGTATCCTCATTATAAAGTCACTTGGACTGTTGATGGCTAATAAGACCCTGACACTCTTCCTGAGTTGACAGGATGACCCTGTTTCTGGGTTGCCAGTTTGGCCCATGCTTTCCTTTTTTTACCTGGGGCATTTTGCCACCTTCCAGGACCTAGAAGACACCAATCTAGCCCATAGAAATTAAAAGAACTGATATGTCTGCCAGTCTAGAGTGCAGGGCTACAAGCTTATAACTAGGGCCAGGTCACAATTCACATTTGCAAACTTTCCTCTTGGGAAGTCTTAGGCAACCACTCATGGGAATCCTGGATTTTTGTTAAGTGTTAAGGGTTTCACAGAAGCTTGTAAGATTCCTGGACTCCACCTTAGCCCCCACGCTGCTCCCTAAATTCCTGCAGCCCGTGGATTGCAGGCTAGTCCCAGCACAGCCTTGAGGAGCCTGAAGGTGTGTTTTGATAGGACCCTTCTCCTGCTGGGCAGTATACATAGCTGCTGTCAGCCCCTTGCTGCCCATCTAGCCAAAGAAACATTGGTGATCTGACTGCAACTTGCAGAGGTGCAGGCTGCATCTGAGAGCCTGATGCACCTCTGTTACTTGGACCAAATTTACCCTGATACCCTGAGAGCAACAAGGGCACCTGTTGCCCTAAGTCTCTATGACTCTGTTGCAGGATGAGCCAGTCTGCAAAGGATGCCTCCTGGTAGCTCTGGGGCTGCTGCAGTTGTTGTTCTCCGCAACTATTCAGCTGCTGCTCTGGGAACAGAAAGGAATAGTTACTGTCATCCATCTGCCTCTGCCCCTGCACACAGGGAACAGCCAAAGACAGAGGACACTGGCTTTCTCATGCCTCAGGTCAGTCACTCTTACAACACTGCTCACACATAGGGGGAGGAGTAAAGTTTGTTGGTTTGAAGTTGAAAGAAGATCCACTTCCACTGGTACCTTGATAGCACATGGCTCCACTTGATCCCATTCTATTGCTTTGGACCAAGGAGTCATATGAACCATAGCATTCACCAGAAGCTTCCTGGGTCTCCTCAGAATAGACAGCAAGACTCAATGGTGCCTCCTGGTCATAAGAGACTTGCTCAATGTTGTAATTGGGAGCTTGCACCTGGGTATCTTGATGTCCTATAAGCATGTAGTCTTGGCTTTTGTGCATTCTCCCAGTGTCAAAACTTTTCTCTCTAAATTTTGATAGCCTTGCTCTTCTATTCTGAAACCAGTTCTAAAGAGAAAAAGGAAATTGTTAATCAAATCTGCTTTCTAGCAGTGCCCCACAGTGTTCTTTTCCTCTCCCCCCCCCTTTGTTTTGAGACAGGATCTCTCTATTTGTAGATCTGGCTGTCCTGGAACTCACTATGCCTCAAACTCAGAGATCCACCAACAGAGCAATGGGAGTAAAAATGTGTGCCACCCTGCCAAGTTTCACAAGGTAGTAAGATTCAGCCTTACTGTCTTGCTTCCTGCCCTTAAAAAAGACAGGGAAAAATGATGTATGGAAGCCTGCTCCAACCAACCCTGTTGTAGCCTCTGCATCTAAACAGAACAAGCTGGAACTGCCCCTTAACACTTTCTAGACAATTCACCTAGCTGCCCCCAGCCAAGATACAATAAATTACAAGTTATATTCTTATGGGTAACACAAAATAGGCAAGACTTAGCCACCATGCTATGGTGGGTGTTTTATGTGGTTCTCAGCACATCTGGTTTCATTTTTAGCATCCTTAAAATAATAGCTATACATGAAAATCACGGTCCAAAACTTTTGGGGGGAAGGGGAGATATAGAAATTATAAAAACATTTTAAAGTTGGAGGACAAGTCTGAGAACACACACTTTTAAACCCAGTACTTGGGAAGCAGAGGCAGGAGGATCTCTCTGTGAGTTCAAGATCAGCCTGACATACTGAGTTCCAGGATGGCCAGGGCTACATAATGAGATCCTGTCTCATAATTAATAAACAAATAAATAAGGGCTTGAGATACACACCCATAATCCTAGAACTTGGAAAACTGAGGCAGGAAGATTCAGAGTTTAAAGTCACTAGTGAGGAACCTACTCATTTTGCTAAATGATCATGTTACAAATTTTGTGTATTGTTGGTTTTCAAAACAGGGTTTCTCTGTGTAGTTTTAGAGTTTATCCTGGACTCATTCTGTAGATCAGGTTGTACTCAAACTCAGAGCTCCACCTACCTCTGCCTCCCGAGTGCTGGAATTAAAGGCGTGTGCCACCACCGTACTTTAATTAACACAACCACACGTGTTAAGGGGCAGTTCCGGTTTGTTCTGTGTAGATGCAGAGACTGCAACAGGGTTGATTGGAGCAGGCTTCCATACTTAAACATGGAAGTGGGAGCGGGGGGGAGGGGATTGCACAGTTCACAATCTTCATAATAATGTGCGGCCTAGGAAAGGCTGTCTTCATTTTTTCCCGTCTTTTCAAGGATTATTTTTATAATCATATATTTGTGCTGCTTTCAACCTATCAAAGGTACTTCTTTTGCAGTAGACAGTAGTTAATGTAGAGACTTATAATTAGTCAAGATACTGAGTGCTCGTGAGGCTCAATTCTCCAAGGGACATCTACACCAATAAACCCCTCCGAAGCTCAGGAACACCATGGAGGAAGACTATAGAAGAATGTAAAATCCTGCCAGGCAGTAGTGGCACACCCCTCTAATCCCAGAGCTTGGGAAGCAGAGGCAGGTGGATCTGCAGGTTCAAGGACAGACTGATCTACAGAATGAGTTTCAGGACAGCCAGGAATGTTTCACAGAGAAACCCTGTCTCAAAAACCAAACAAAGGCCGCATTGGTGGCACAGCCTTTAATTCCAGCACTCGGCAGGCGGCTCTCTGTGAGTTCGTGGCTGGTCTACAAGAGCTAGTTCCAGGACAGGCTCCAAAGCTACAGAGAAACCCTGTCTCAAAAAACCAAAAAAAAAAAAAAAAAACACTAACAAACAGCCAGGTGGTGGCAGCGGCGGTGCACGCCTTTAATCCCAGCACTTGGGAGGAAGAGGCAGATCTCTGTGAGTTTGAGGACAGCCTGGTCTACAAGAGCTAGTTCCATGACAGCCAGGACTACTACACAGAGAAACCCTGTCTCAAAAAGCCAAAAACAACAACAACAAAACACCAAAACAAACAAGACAAAAGAATGTAAAATCCCAAGGACGTGTGTTGTGAGTGCTTCTTCCAGCGGCTACACTTATGAACTCACACTTCAAAGTAGATTTGATTAACTATAAAACAACCACACAGCAGACCCGTAAGATCAAGCCAGCCGCCTGTCCAGCATAGGAAGGAAGACAATGCCAATCTTCCAATTTCGTTTTTCAGGGCAATCCTTTCTCCCCTTCCCTTGTTATATATCTGATCTCTCAGCAGACTGTTCCACCTTTCAAATGGACAACATTTCCAATCCTAAAAACCCGGAAGTCTTCCTACTTTGTCCTTGCCACAGCTATCACCAGCATAAAACCATCACAGTTCCTGTCCTGGGTAATGCCAATAACTTCTAATTTGTTGCCATTATTTGGAGACAGGGTTTGTCCCTGTAGCCCTGGCTGAGACCCACCTGCCCCTCACAGCACCCATGTCAGTGTGCGGACTAACAGCATCCACAACCATTCATGGCCTAAAGTTTTTATCTTATGTTGTATGGATGTTTTGCCTGTTTGTGTATCTGTGTACTATGCTTGTGACATGCCTGTAAAGGTCAGAAAAGGATGTCAAATCCCCTAGAACTGGAGTTCCAGAGGCATGAGCTGGGTGGGTGCTGGGCATTGAGCCTAGCTCCTTTAGAAGAGCAGCCTGTGCTCTTAAGCCATCTCTCCAGTCATGAAGGGGCTTAAATCCTTAAAGTTCCTGCTTCCCCAAATGTCCCTCATAATAAGTTATTTTCTATCTAAGCTGTGTCAAATTGAAAGAAGAAAAATGACATGTTAACAATGCCTGATGCCAAGACATGTCAGCTTTCCTATGATTCTTTGCTTCATTTTCCAAATGGCCCACAAAAGGGCATATCCTCTCGAAAAGCTGCAGAGATCTGACTTACTTCAATCACATACACTGTGCATCTGCACTCTTGTGCCAGATTTTCCTTGGTTGTGAAATCTGGATAAGGATTCTGTTCAAATAATTGTTGAAGTATCTTCAGGTCATCCTTGGTAAACTTGTGTCGTGGTTTTAACCTTCCTCTTCCACGCTGTGCTCTTGCTTTACTGCAACTGTCTTCTTTGTCAGGAGAGCCAGGAAAATGTGGAAACAGAAATGCATTAGACATTGGTAGCACCCAGAGATGCTGCAGAGCAACAACAACACTCATTTGTTGATTGACTGTTCATAAAGACTTTTTTCTTTTTCTTTTTCTGGTTTTTTGAGACACGGTTTCTCTGTGTAACAGCTCTGGCTGTCCTGGAACTGTGTAAACCAGACTGGCCTAGAATTCACAGAAACCCTAGGATTGAAGGCATGTGCCACCATGCCCAGCTCAAGACTTTTTTTTTTTCTTAAAATGGAGCTCTGCCTCATTTCTAAGTATAATACAAGGTTAAAGGGCCACATTAAAATTATGAGGACAATAGAATTTATGATCACTAAATTAGAAAAGGATTTCTTTTGTCTAACAAAATTGTATACATTATACAGGAAGGTTCTAATAACACTTTCATTAGTAATTGGGGATATAGCAACTCACATTAACATGAAAACCAACAATTTAAGTGTTATGATGTAAAGTGGGGCTGGAGAGATGGTTCAGTGCTAAGAGTGTGTACTGCTCTTACAGGACCAGTTTAATTCACAGCACCCATGTCAGGTGGATCACGTCTGTAAGTCCAGCTCTAAGGACATCTGATGCCTCTGGCCTCCTTAGGCACCTACACTCACGTACAAAGAAGCACTCAGACACACAGACACTGACACACACACAACGAAAACAAAACAAAACAAAAAACAGAGTAGTAGCTGGGTGGTGGTGGCAAATGCCTTTTATCCCAACACTCAGAAGGCAGAAGCAGGAGGATCTCTGTGAGTTCAAGGCCAGCACGGTCTACAGAGCTAGTTAGGAAAGGCACCAAAGCTACAGAGAAACCCTGTCTCAAGAAAAGAAAAACAGAATAGTAAACTGGACAGTGGTGGTGCACACCTTTAATCCCAGCACTCAGAAGGCAGAGGCAAGCCGATCTCTGTGATTTCAAGGCCATCTGGTCTACAAAGCAAGTTCCAGGACAGTGAGATCTCTTACACAGAGAAACTGTCTCAAACTGCCCCCACTTAAATCAACCCAAATAAAAACAGCAGACAGAACATTGTATACATAATAAATAAATTCATTTTTTAAAAGAAACAAAAACACATGATGTTCTCATTAGATGCAGAAAAGGCCTGACAAAAATCCAACAGCCATTCATGATAAAAAGTCCTGGAGAAATTAGAGATACAGGAACATACTTAAATATAATAAAGTTAATTTACAGCAAGTCTACAACCAATATCAAGTTAAATGAGAGAAACTCAAAGCAATTTCACATAAATCAGGAACGAGGCAAGACTGTCTACTCTCCCCATATCTATTCAATATAGTACTAAGTTTTAGCTAAAGCACTAAATTGGAAAGGAAGAAGTCTAATTTGTGAATGATATAATAGTATACATACACTAAGAAATGCAGTAAAGATTCCACCAGGGAACTCCTACTGCTGATAAACACCCTCAAACAAGATCAGCTCAAAAACTCAGTAGTCCTCCTGAAAGACTCTAAAGGCATTTCTGAGGCCTCTCAGCTCTAAAGGCATTTTCTGAAGCCTCTCAGTATTACACCTCTCTCCTGGAGACATGACAGTCATCCACACACCAATGTTGGGAACTTTTCATCATCTCCCTGAGTCTTTGTAAATGTTCTATTGAATAGGGGCAAGATAACCCTTAGGTGTTGACTCAGTTCCTGGTGTTTTGACTCAGTCCCTGGGAAAGGGACAAAGTGACCCACAGATCCCTCTTACCTCACCCAATCACACAGCCATTCTCCTACCCTGGCACAGACCAATCACTGTATTTTATTTGTGCCTTAAATAAAATAAAATATCTTGGTGTAACTCTAAGCAACTGAAAGACTTGCATGGTAAAAACTTCAAGTCTTTGAAGAAAGAAATTGATGGGAAGATCTCCCATGCTCATGGAGAAGGGAAGTAACTAGGAGATGGAAGAGAAACTATAATCAGGATATATTGTGCGAGGAAAAAAAATCTATTTTCATTAAAAGAAAAAAAAAAGAAAAGAATGGTTACTACTGAAAAAAAATTAGGAGCTGGATCCTCATTAGTATAGTGGTGAAAAATAAAAGAAAAAAAAATTAGGAGCTGGAGAGATGGCTCAGCTCTTCCCAGCACCACCATGGTGGCTCAAGCTGCCTATAAGTACAATAACAGGTGATCCGGTGCCCTCTTCTGACCTCTATGGGCACCAGGCGTCCACACACAGGCAAATACTCAAATACATAAAATAAAAATATTGTTTAGACTGACTTAATCAGCCCAAGGGAATAGCTGAAAACTAGGGTAGGCTCTATATACTCAAGTTCACCCCAGTGTTAAAATCACCCTGACGCTAACTCACCCACTCTCATGCCATTACCTGCTCTGGGAGGCAGTGGCCTGCAGGATCCGATCACTTTGTATAGGCCCTATACTTAGTACTGATACATTGAGGATGTTTTTTTTTCAACATGCTAACTTTAGGGCCATGACCATAGTACTCAGGTTCATTCAGATGACTACAATAAACATTCACAAAGTGAGTGTTTTAGACATTTAATTGTGGAACAGGTTAAAATAATAGATTGGTCATGCATTTAAAAGTAACTAATATAGGGTCAGCAAGATGACTCAGAAAGTAAGGTTTCTTGACCCCAAGCCTGACAGAATTTGTTTGACTCTTGGGATCCACATGAGGACAGAACTGGCTCCCTATAAATTGTCTTCTGGCTTCTGTGTGCCCTCCCCTCAAGCAATATGTAAACAAATCAAAGTCCTGGTTTGTTAAACAAACTGCTAACACTAATAAACTCTACACTTTTAGGTCCAGTCGTTGAATTTTGATTTTCACCACAATTTGAAATATATTTTAGTGGTGGTGCATGCCTTTAATCCCAGCACTCAGGAGGCAGACAGGCAGATCTCTGAGTTTGAGGCCAGCCTGGGCTACAGAGCAATTTCCAGGCTCCAAAGCTGTCTCATAAAACCAAAAATGAAGGAAAGAAAAAAGAGAAGAAAAGGAAAGAAAGGAAGGAAGATTACCCGACTCTGCTATTGTTATAGCAGCAAAGAACAAAGTAAAATATAAAGGTGAATGTCACATTCCAACAGCCAAGGGAAGAAAGGATGACCATGTGTGTCAAATATCTACAAGGCTGAGACATGAGGACAGCTGGTCCTTAAACCCAGTGGTAGGTTGAATTTACTATTGTTATTGGAGAAAGACAAAATGAGAGGCTCTACCTGAGGTAGGCAAAAGTCATAGCTAGAGAATCAGAGCACTTGGCCAGTCCCAACATCTCCAGGAACCCCATGGGTCCAGCATTTACATTGTCTGCCTCAGGTAACATGCCTCAGATTGAACCGTTTTTTCCTGGCCTTAGAAAATATTTCTGATGTGGAAAAGAAAATCAGCCTTACACTGCTTTGTCTGCCCAAGGGTGGCCCTTTACATTGCTCTGACAATTTCTATGCCAGACTAGCTGGTCCCTGGCTCTTATAATATATACTCCTGAACTTATCCAGTATTTTTGTTTTTCTGGTGGTACAGACTGAACCCAGGGCCTCACACTGGCCTACCAAGTAATCTACCACTGACCTGAGTCCCCAGTCCTCCTGTCTGGCCTCTTTGATTCTACTGTTCTCTCTCCTAAAGGTTAAGACACAACATTCACCTTTCAGAAAGAAAGGCATGGGCATAATTCTTTATAAAAAAGACAGTCCAACAAACTACCAAGGGGAACCCTGGATTGTTGGCATTAAAACACAAGCCTTCTAGTCTTAGTGACAACACAAAGCTGTACCCACACATTCACAGATATTGACTTGGTTTACCTCACTAACTACCACAGGGCCAGGAAGTAAATTTTTCTAGTTCCTTAATTTTTTTCTGTACTATAAAAACATAAAAGTATCTATACAGTGTGGAGCTACTGAAAGACCCAATGAATAATTCATGTAATGTATACATTACATATACATCCTGACTCTCACAGATCTCAGGTTAGCTTCCCACTGAGAAGTAAATGACCTTGAACTTATGATCCTCCCGCTTCAGGCATATGCCACCACGCCTGTTCTTTGTAGGACTGGTATTAAACTCAGAGTTTCTGGCATGCTGTGCAGTCCACCAACTGAGTGCCATCTCCAGGCAATAGTCCATTTCAAATAAATTCATAGTCATACTGAGACCATATTAGCTGGCGATTCTCAACCTTTCCTTCCAGACTCTCAGACACTGTAACATACTGTAAAAGAACTGGATAGTTCATTGTTTCTAGGCCAACACTTTTAAGAAGGCTGGACGTGGTGGCAAATGCCTTTAATCAACGCACAGGAAGCAGAGCTGGGCAGATCTCTGTGAGTCGAGGCCCGCTTGATCTACATATAGTGTGATCTTGTCTCAAAAGTTTCTCACCTGTACAGCAGCTCTCCTCACAACACAGGCCAACAGAATTCTGTTTCATGCAACAAAATTCCCAGGCGGTGGTGGCGCACGCCTTTAATCCCAGCGCTCCAGAGGCAGAGGCAGGTGGATCTCTGTGAGTTTGAGACCAGCCTGGTCTACATAGAGCTAGTTCTAGGACAGGCTCCAAAGCCGCAGAGAAACCCTGTCTTGAAAAAAAAAAAAAAAGATTTATTTTGCTGGGCGGTGGTGGCGCACGCCTTTAATCCCAGCACTCAGGAGGCAGAGGCAGGAGGATCTCTGTGAGTTCGAGACCAGCATGGTCTACAAGAGCTAGTTCCAGGACAGGCTCTAAAACTACAGCAAAACTTTCTCTCAAAAAAAAAAAAAAAAACAAAATAAGGGTGGTGGTAGTGCACACCTTTAATCCCAGCACTTGGGAGGCAGAGGCAGGCAGATCTCTGTGATCTGTGAGTTCGAAGCCAGCCTGGTCTACAAGAGACAGCTCCAAGGACAGGCTCCAAAGCTACAGAGAAACCCTGCCTGGGGGAAAAAAAATCAAATAAATAAATAAATAATTTAAAAAAAAAGAGTTGTTAAAAAGCTGCAGATTCACCAGGTGGTGGTGGTGGTGCACACCTTTAATCCCACCACTTGGGAGGCAGAGACAGGCAGAACTCTGAGAGTTCCAGGACTGGCTCCATAGCTCAGAAACACTGTCTCGCAAAACCAAAATAAAAACTGCAGATCCAAGCACTACATGTCTTTAGCTTACTTAGCATTTGGATCTTTACCCTATTTTCTATTTTTTAGCCCTATTATCCCTTATCCCTACGTATTTATCGTTATAATTTTATTTTCCTTCATACAGAGCCTCACCATGTAGCCGTGACTAACCAGGAACTCACACTGTAAATCAGGCTGAGATCTGCCTGCCTCTGCCTCCCAGTGGTGAGGCTAAAAGGTGTGTACCCCACACCCAGCTTTATTTTTATTATTGTTTACAGTACTGAGAATAAAGTCTAGACCTTGCTAGCTAGGAAGGCACTGTGCCACCAAGTCCTATTCCCAGCCCCATCTCATTCGCTTTTATTTTTTTAAGTAGGAAGAAGGCTGGGTATGGTGGTGCTTGCCTTTAATCCCAGTAAGTAGTTCTTTATGTTAGCCTGGTCTACATAGTGAGTTCCAGGACAGATGGGACTATGTAGAGACCTATCTCAAAAAGCACCTCTGCAAAAATTCAGAAGAGTAAAAGAGCCCAAAGACCCTCCCTCTTGATTCAGCCCTCTTCCCTTTGGACCAGGGATTATTCCTAAGGCCTTGTTCATCATGGCCATTCACGTTAATATGGAATGCTGCTTGGCTGGTGCCATTCCCTAATATACTTCCTGCTTATCTCCACACTGATCCAACACGGCAAATGGAATCCCAAGCATAGTATTATTTTACCTACAAATAGTTCCATGTAGACCTCTAAAATAGGAGAAGCCCCCTTTAATGTAACCACACGTTTATTTGTAGGCACTTGAGTCTCTGGGGAAATTCCCACCAACCATTTTACCATGCAGCAGACAGAAGCAATTACACTGTTTATAAGAGCTGCCTCCATCCTACAAGCTACTTTTAAGAGATTAAAAAAGGAGAAATGGTAGCTCACATCCCTACAAACAGACAAACAAAAGCCCAGATGCAGTCGTGCCCAACTTGTAGGCAGAATGTGCTGGGATGAATGCAACCCAACACATCTGTAGCTGAATACATCAAAATATCAAAGGTTAGACATTCCTTGGTAGAGCATCAGATAAATAGCCAGCTACAAAAGCCAGAGTTTGGTCCCTATGCAAGGAACTTACCTTTGGAAGCCATTTGGAAACTTCCAATCCCAAACCTTGCTCGCTGCAGAAAAAAAAAAAAAAAAAAAAAGCTTTTTTCTAATTATAGAACAAGCGAAGAGCTGGGTGGTGGTGGCACACGCCTTTAATCCCAGCTCCCAGCACTCGGGAGGCAGAGGAAGGTGAATTTCTGTGAGTTCAAGATCACCCTGGTCTACAGAGCGAGTGCCAGGACAGGCTCCAAAGCTACAGAGAAACCCTGTCTCGAAAAACCAAAATAATAATAATAATAATAATAATAATAATAATAATAATAATAATAATAATAAGCAAAGGCTGCCCCCTCCTCAGAAACGCCCTAAAGAACCCACCCAATCTTCACTCAAAACAAGGCTCCACCCTTGACCCAGCCCTATTCTCCACCCAGGACCACCTTAGGCATGCCTACTGGCAAGAAAAAAAAAATCTGCCTTTCACCGTGCGGTCCTTAAACACACACCAAAAGGAATCTTCATATTTAATCTCTGTGCTATCTTTATAATGTTAGCATTGTTTTATTCCCAACTAGCCTGGAAGGCAGTGAGGGCAGATCTAGACCAGAGTGAGCTGAGGACCTTGAAGCTCGTGCTTACCACATTCCACTGACTTAGTACAAGTGAAAGCTATGTAAGAACCAAAGTCTGTCTAGCTCACAGTGTCCATGACATTCAATAAATGATGGATTAATGAATACTGAGAATATAGGTAATGGAGGGCCCATGGTGACATTGAAAAGGACATTATATTGGGGGCTGGAAAGATGGCTCAGTGGTTAAGAGCACTGGCTGCTCTTCCAGAGGTCCTGAGTTCGATTCCCAGCAACCACATGGTGGCTCACAACCATCTGTAATGAGATCTGGTGCCTTCTTCTGGCGTGTGGGCAGAATGTTGTATACATAATATATAAATAAATCTTTTTTAAAAAAGAAAAAGGACATTATAAGACTCTTGTGGGTTTTTTTGTTTGTTTGTTAGTTTTGGTTTTTTGAGACAGGGTTTCTCTATAGCTTTGGAGCCTGTCCTGGAACTAGCTCTTGTAGACCAGGCTGGCCTCGAACTCACAGAGATCCGCCTGCCTCTGCCTCCCACGTGTTAGGATTAAAGGCGTGCACCACCACCGCGCCAGCTGACTCTTGTGTTCTATAAGCATTAAATTGTTTGGTTTCTGAGTATCTCTTATAGCCCAGGTCAGTCTCAACTCCTGCCCCCCTCACCCCACCCCGCGAAGCTGAAGATGACCTTAAATTCCTGATGCTCCTGCTGACTCCTCCCATCTTAACCTTTAGGTCTAATCAAGAATGGGGAAAATGGACACCTATAATTCCAAAATACTCAAAAAGCTGAGGCTCGAATTCACAGAGCTATATGCCTGTCTCTACCTCCAGAGCTCTGGAATTAAAGACACATGCCACCACCACCGATCAGAAATAATGTTTTTAACCGAGCAAGTTAATGGCAGGAATTGCAGAGGAGCAGGGTTAAGTTGAAGCTCCAAGTTTCCGGCTTGATTTCAGGATGGATCATGTTCAGTAGCCATAATGAAGCTGAGGTTAAAGGAACATACCAGTGAACAAATCATGAAGTCCTGGGCAGCCCCGCTCAAGAGCTGTGGCTGTAATGGCCCTATGCTGTCTGCTTAGGGACCTGAACCATTCCTCTGGGTGCAGTACCATGTTCACTGGGATAGATGGAGGTGGGGTGATGCTAGAGATGCGCTGAGAGAGACCAAAATGATGCTTTTCCGGAAAGCCGGCTCATCTTTATTCCCATGTTGCTGCCTGCTTACTGCAGCCTCCTCCTGTGAGGGTGCGCACTGGACTCTCACAGTTTTGCCTCTAATCTCCACAAACACTGTCTCTTAATGCTTTGGCATGCCCCACTGTGCCAGAGGAGGCCTGGGACACACTACCAATCTCCTAGATAATCTCCAAAAGCTTATAGGCAGAGAGAGAAGAGATGTTCCAAGCCAAACCTGATGGGACACGCCTTTAATGCCAGCACTAAGGAAGCAGAGGCCAGGTAGATTTCTATGAGTTTGAGGTCAGCTATCCTGGGTTTTTTGCTTTTCCATATGAAGCTGAGTCCCATTCTTTCGAAGTCTTTGAAGAATTTTGCTGGGATTTTGATGGGCATTGTGTTGAATCTGTGTAATCAGAGACTTTAAAAACTACTTTCTTTAGTCAAATCAGCATTCCAGCCATTTTTGCCTCGATCTCAACATTGGTGTCCCTCTAAGCAGAATGGCCTGTTTAAAACCACTTCTCATTGGTCAATGTCTTAACCTTAAAAACCTTGGTTATTACAGAACCAGGGGCTTGTTTCCATGTGCCTAACGGAAACAAACTGGAAGAGACCGAGGAAGCACATCTGAAAGAGACTCCCAAAAACTAAGGCAAGTTATAGATTACCTGGTGGAAAAGCTGTTCAAGAGGGGCGAAGGCACCCTCACTTAAGAGGGCAGGGACCATCCTGCACAGCCACCTGACTCAGGCCTCCATACTTCCCATGGTACAGAAGGCTCCACTCTGCCCAGGGTGATCTAGTGTTACAGTGAAGTGAAGTTCGCCTCTCCGTCATGCCACGATTGCACACTCCTTAGGGTGTAGACCCAGCCATGACAAGCTCATTAGAGGCCTGGGTCTCAGGAGTTTACCCTGGTTCCAAGAAAGACCACAAACTGAGACTACCCAGGCACCACTCAGGAACAGACCATCCAAAGGAAATTCCTAATGTTCCAACCATTGTAGATAGGATCACCTGCCAGCACACACCTTTCACCTTTCACCAGGACACTCCTAGACAAATGTCAGCCAATCGGGAGTCCCGAATTTCAGAAATCCCTCACCCTCACCTTTGCTACTACAAAAACCCAACCCCAACTGAGCTCGGGGCTCTCCGATCACTCCAATGCATTGACCACACGGAGAGACCGAGTTTGCAAACTTGTGTAAGAATAAAGGCTCTTGGGCTGGAGAGATGGCTCAGCCGTTAAAGGCTAGGCTCACAACCAAAAATATAAGAATAAAGGCTCTTTGCTTTTACATATAGGACTTGGTCTCCTAGTTGGTTTCATGGGGACTCCGTGATCTGGGCATAACATTGGTAGCATGGTGAACATTATTTCTGAAAACTAGCTTTAAGAGGCTATATCTTTAGAAACAGTTATCTGGCCGGGAGGTGGTGGTGCAAGTTTTTAATCCCAGTACTCGGGAGGCAGGGGCAGGCGGATCTCTGTGAGTTCGAGGACAACAGCCTGGTCTACAGAGCTAGTTCCAGGACAGCCAGGACTACTACACAGAGAAACCCTGTCTCGAAAAATGAAAAAAAAGAAAGTGAAAAAATAAAAATAATTATAAAAATAAAGTTATGTGCCCTTCCAGTCAGCCAAGGGCCCAGTTCCCTCAGAGATAAAGGGGAACAGCAGACGGGCCCCATGACCCCCACCCAACCACCTGGGGTTGCCAAACAGGAAGATAAGAAGGAACAGAGTCCTAGCCAGCTGCAATACCCTTACCACCAGGATGTTTATCTGATCTTGTGGTTTTTCCAGGAACCCAAGTAGGACAAACAGCTGGGCCCCCAGAATAACCCCTATGCTTGATTTGAGTTAGCCAATCAGATGCTTGTTGCTGAGTGCCCCTAAACCTGCTGCCCCAAAACATATATAAACTGCCTTGTGTCCCTGGCCCAGTATGCTCAGCAACCCGATCGCTGCAGCATCCGCAGGCGCCTGTGTATTCAATAAACGCCTCTTGCTTGTGCAGCCGTGGTCGCCTGGAGTCTTCTCTCGGTCGGGGGTGTCCGCTGGAGGGTCTCCCTTACGGGAGGGTCTCTTAGAAAGAAAGAAAGAAAGAAAGAAAGAAAGAAAGAAAGAAAGAAAGAAAGAAAGAAAGAAAGAAAGAAAGAAAGAAAGAAAAAGAAAGAAACAGAAACAATTATCTGGGGGGCAGGGAAGGCTCGGGGGTGCTTAATGGGATGGGGGAACACCTTGATTTCTCAGGTTGTTGCAGTGGGGAAGCCTGCATTCTGTTTCTCGGGCTGCTGAGTGAAAGGCACCTGACCTTTCTGGCTGCCTCTGTGCTATGCAATTCCACTCTCCTACCCTGCATCAAACTTCTGGGGGTGGTAGAGGGGATCTGTAGCTACAGTTATTTTCCTCCTGCTGGTCCCCCTGGACCAGCTTTCTCCACCCACCTGTTCCCAAAGCCACTTATAAAATAACCACTCTGAGGCTTAATATTAACTACATACTCTTTAGCCTATTAGCTCAGGCTTATTATTAAATAACTCTTGCATCTTAAATTTATTGACTCATCTCTGTGTCCTATTTAGTGTAGCCCCATTTGTGTCTTTGGGTTTAGAAATAGAGTTCCAGATTTGGTTAGTTCCTTCCCTACCTAATTGCTGCAGAATCGTTTGATGGCTCATTCATTTTCTCTTTAATTTGAAGTGTCACCTTCATCATAAAATCAATGTTTAGATACATATGAGATCTACGTCTGGAATTATTGTTTTCCATTGCTCTTTTTGCATGTCAAATATCAAGGGTATCATTTTGGTATTGTGTTTGGTTTGTGAGATAATGTCCACTATATCACCCAAGCTGACTTCACATTCTCCATCTTCCTACCTTTGCCTCTACAGTTCTAGAGTTACAGGTATGTGCTATCATGCCCAGCTCCCTGCAGCATATTTTTGTTTGTTTTGCATATATTAAGTAGTCATTACCCTTAAGTATCTTTTCATTTTTTTGTCCCAGTCAAATTATCTGAGGATGCTCACTGCTGTGATCTTTTTTTTTTTTTTAATTTTTTTTGAGACAGGTTTTTTCTGGCTGTCCTGAAACTCACTTTGTAGACCAGGCTGGCCTCAAACTCACAAAGATCCCCTTGCCTCTGCCTCCCTGAGTGCTGGGAGGTATGCACTACCTCCACCCGGCTCACCTTTGCTCTTGCTTCTTTTATCCACTGTGAATATTGAAAATTTCCTTGCAGGTTTTTCAACTTCATGGTTCCTTTCCTAGGAAAAAGGGGATTTTTTGTTGTTTGGGTGCGGGGGTATCTTAAAAAAAATTTTTTTTATGCCGGGCAGTGGTTGTGCATGCCTTTAATCCCTGCATTCAGGAGGCAGAGGCAATCGGATCTCTAAGTTAGAGGCCAGCCTGGTCTGCAGAAAAAAATATGTATCTGTTTATTGTGTGCAGGCATGAATGAGTCACAATGTGAGTGGGGCAAGAGGATAACCTTTGGGAGTGCACTCACCGCTTCCAACATGTGGGTTCCAGATGACACCTGGCAACAGGCACCTTTACCCACCCAGCCTTCTTCGTAATCTCCCGAGTTTTGAACTCCCAAGTGCTGGGATAAAAGGTGTGTGCCTGTCAGGCTCCTCCCTCAAGTTTTTTGAAACAAGGGTCATTTAGTCTAAGCTAATCTCATATTTGCTATTTAGCTAAAAATAACCTTCAACTCCTGATTCAAGGTTATTCAGTCGGGAAATTACTCGCCTTTATTTCCCTGGTTGTTTTCCATATGCTGGTCATTAACACAGCCAAAAAGGAGAAAGTTTGCAGGTGTGAGATCCTCTGCCCTCCTGGAGGTAAGGGGCAGGGTGCTTGAGTGTGGCCGAGAAGTTAGGCTCCCTCCACTGCAGAGGGTGAGCAGGTTCGAAAAGAGAAGTCCTTCTCATCAACTAATTGACCTATTACTCTTTATGATTTATTATCAGTAATGTTTTGAATCCCTATTTTATATGCATATATATTGGGGTGGGGGAATCACACCAAAATTTCTCAGGTTAAAGGTATTGAGTAGAAAGAGTTTAAGCAGCCCTATTCTAGAGCTAACTGCATCTGGGAGAAAACAAAATGGCACAAGGAGAGTGCCATGAGCATCAACAGACAGGCTCTGCAAAATGGCAGTGGATTTCTGTCTTGTGGTATGGGGGGTACTTGGTAAAGATGACTGGCAGTTAACTGAGGAAAAAGAAAAAAAAAAAAACAAGATTCAAGAGACCCTTTTAGAGTCAGCCAGACGTAGGTGAAAACCGAATCTTAAAAGCACTGAATACACAAAGGAGAAGATAAAAACCTGCACCTAGGAGATAAAAAGTAAAAGGAAAGCTGGGAAAACAAAAGATTGGTTTGAGCAAGACAAGCACTAAACACACACTATCAGCCAGGCATGGCAGTGCACACCTTTAATGCCAACATTCCTGAGGCAGAGGCAGATGGATCTCTGAGTTCCAGGCTGGCCTTGTCTACAAAGCGAGTTCCAGGACAGCTAGGCTGTTACACCTAGAAACAAAAACACTATCATGGTGTGGATGCCTGGAGGAGGCGATTGTTTATTGTAGCTTAGGTTGCCCTTCAACTCCCTACAAGTTTGAGCTGACCGTCTTCTTTGAAACTTCTGCTTCCACCTCCCAAGTACTAGGATTACAAACATGTAATGTTTTTTCTGAACCTCGTGTAGGGTAACCCAGGCTGGCTTAAACTCCTGAATATCTTGCCTCAAAGTCCCAGTTAATGCAGAGATTTAAACCACCACACCTACTTTTGTCACTGAGGAGTTTGATTTTTCTGTGTACCACGGTTTAGCTGGGAAATTGATCGCATCACACCCTCTGGAATTCCTTCAGAACACTACTGCCCAAGACGTGTTGAAAAACTGAGGAAAGAGAACCTGGGCTAGTCTGCATATTCTAAGAATTCATCTCACACAGCCAGGACTACTTGGCTCTTATATTCCCCACTCCATATCCATGACAGGACACTGGGCACCTCTCTGAGTACCTGCTACTGTTCATATAAAAACAACTGTGTACTGCCTATAGATGTGCTGAGGATTAAACAAACTAAACCTTGCACTGTACTTCGTAAGCTTTCAATGGCAGCTATTATTGTATTTTCGAGACAGGATGTAATAGTAAAAATAAAACGGCACTGTTCCCTGAGGGGGATGGATAGGCATACTATGCAGAGTGAGGTTGGATATTTATTTAGTGGGTTATGAAGGGGAAACTGGGGTAGAGCAAAGAGAGAGAGTGAAAGTGAAACAGAGGAGGGGGCTAACTCTTCCGAAGAGAGGGAGGGAAAAAAGGAGTTCAGGCTGGAAGGGGAAAGGGGGAAGAGCAGAGAGAGAGAGAGAGAGAGAGAGAGAGAGAGAGAGAGAGAGAGAGAGAGAGAGAGAGAGAGAAAGGAGCTCAGGCTGGAAGCAGAAGGAAGATCAAAAGGAAGATCCTCTTGCCTTGGCAGAACGGGGAGGAAGTTGGCGGGGCTTTTCTTTTAAAGGGACAGGACAGTACAGACCATGTCACAGGGACTTGAGACGGTAGTAGCTTCACCTGCCCATTCCTTGAATTACAGGTTTATGCTGCCATGCATTGCTTGGTTTGTTTTTTCGGTTGGCTGTTGGTTTTGGGACAGCACCTCAGGGAGCCCAACCTGGTCAGAACTCATCGTTTATCTGAAGATGACCTTGAATTCCTGATCTTCCTGAGTGCTGGGATTAGAGGCTTGGGCCACCACCACACACAACTACTCACGTGGTGCTGAACAAGAACCCAGCGCTTTCTGCATGCTAGGCAAGCAAGCACTCTATTTACTCTCTGAACCACATTCCCAGCTCCTGAGAGCATTAATATTTTGACTGACCTGGATCTCACTAAGCAGCCCAATGAGACCTTGACCTATAGCAATCTTCCTCCTCTGCCCTCTCAGTTTTCTGGGATTATAAATAGGAACCGCCAGCAAGTTATTTTAATCCATTTTTTTAGGCCCAAGCAAAACTGAACTTTCTTTGAAGATGCTCAATTAAAACAGTTGGGTACCCCATGTCTCCCAACACACACTGAACATGTAACTAAGCATTGGGGCTGATGCCTACACCAAAGTCTAAGTAATTATATTTTTGGCCAGGAAGTAGAGTTAACAGTATTAATCACTGATATTTGGTAAGCAGTACGGGTCAGAAACGTGATGCTTTCTTTTAGATAAACCCAAAACCCCGAGCTGGACTAATACATGACCTGTTTACAGATGAGTGAACAGGGTAAGGAACCACACTACGTTTACTTGGGATTAGCCTGACACCGCACGCCTCCCTCTGTGTATGGCTCCACCCATTAAACAAATGAGGAGGAGGCGCAATACTTCTCGTGGTGCGCATCTCACAGGATTGGCTCGGAAACTAGACTCGCCATTATGAGGGCGGCAAAACAGGAGCTATTTTAGCTGAAATAGGGCGGTGCCTCCTGCACCGGATTCCCGG
Source organism: Ondatra zibethicus (assembly GCA_004026605.1). Classification (NCBI taxonomy): domain Eukaryota; kingdom Metazoa; phylum Chordata; class Mammalia; order Rodentia; family Cricetidae; genus Ondatra; species Ondatra zibethicus. Next base: position 10,306 of record PVIU01012437.1, on the reverse strand, counting down.
GGTCACCCGCAACCGAAACCTTCTGGGTCTGGTGCACAGGTAGCCGCTCGCCTCGCCCGGTGTAAAAGACAGCCCAGCGGAGTCGCTATAGCGATGGGGACGGCCCCAGGTGCAGGCTACTTCCGAAGGGGCAGCCTGTTCTGGTTCACAGTCATCACCGTCTCCTTCACCTACTACACGGTAATGCCCGCAAGCGGCAGGCACGGGTCGCGCAGTCGCACTGGCCTGCCCGAGCTAAGCCTGGGAAACCGGCTCGCCCTGCTCTCCCTGCGTGGACGAGGGCGGGAAGGAGGTCTTGCCCCACAACCCGGTGTTTAGGGCTCTCAAGATGGTGGTGGCGAAGTCGGAGGCCCGCAGGGACGCCGCTACATACTTTCGTGCAGCCAGACCCTGGCCCTCGTTGGTCACCGTCCTGGGGCTGGGCTACTTCGCGGTGAGGTTTGGGACCTACGAGCGCCTCTGGCCCCCAGACCCCTGAGGGCGAAGTGCGCGCGCGCGGAGGAGGGGGGCGGCTTCTGCACGCGGGAACAGCGGTTGCCTAGGTTACTGGTGTACGCGGAAGTTCGGTGGGCTCTGGCGATCTTCTAGTTGACGGTGTTCCGGTCCGGCGTCCTCTCCCTCCGTGTCATTGAGATTTAACCAAGTTTTATCGTTTGGGGAAGGGAGAAGTGAAGTTAGTATATTTCCGTAGACCTAACAACTCAATATAAAATTCGAAGCAGAGTGTTTGAATACGTTTGAACTGCTTGGAAAATGATGATAAACCTAATGGATGGGTAGGGTTTAATTAGTAAGAAGGAAAGGAGAGACTATAACTGGATGTGGAAGAAGAACAGTTGCATAAAGGAAAAATAACTTTTGTCCAGTTGAGAAAGATTTTGTTTAAAGAATAACAAGAAAGATGCTGGAAAATTGGGCTCAATTGGTATAATTATGAAGAAATGCTATTTAAATATTCCAGAAGACCCAAGGATTGTCGTGTCCACAGTGTTGTTGGTGTCTAGTGTGATCACCCCTGTCCTAATTTCACCATATTGCAGAGGTGTGAATTGAAAAACTTCAAGGATATATTTTTGTTCTGAGGTCCCCGTCTAGCGGATATAGAAGGGAGGAAGCCTTTGCTAGTTCAAACAGATATTGTGGAGATGGCAAGTGCAACCCCTTAGATCTCTTCATTTGGAAAGATGCAGTTACAAGCTTCATCTGGACTTTGTCTGTGAAATAACACCCACAGAGAGGTAAAGGTGTCCTTGACAGAAATGTACAGGGCTATAGTATAATATATAATATAATTGTAATAGTCTTTGCAAATGTTGGCATGTAATAACAGAAACTACACTGCAGAGGCTGAGAAGATGGTAATTCAGCTACAGAACCCTTATGCAAATAAGCAGTTGCAGTAAAAACTTGAGTTTTAGGGGTACAAAAGGTGAAAGAGTAGTTCTAAATTAAAATGGGAGGTAGATCTGCTCTGGCTGTAACTTCTGCAGCCTAGCCAAGGCATGCAAATTCTTTAACAAATGGCTAATAACATCTACAAAATAACATTTTACTGTCATCCATTAAGAATAGCACATGCCTTTAATCCCAGCACTCGGGAGGCAGAGGCAGGCGTATCTCTGTGAGTTCGAGGCCAAGAGCTAGTTCCAGGACAGGCTCCAAAGCCACAGAGAAACCCTGTCTCGAAAAACAAACAAACAAACAAAAAGAATAGCAGTCACCCTGGACACTGATTCTGATAAGCAATTTTCTTCAGCATAAATCTTACAATTAAGTTGTTATTCAGGAATAAAAGTTGGTACTGAAGGACTGGATGATTTGTTCATGTTCTTTGGTCTGTAGTTGTTTTTGTAGAATCATTATTGTTCCACAGCTGCTGTTAAATATCATCATTTACTGGACATATTCTATGCCTCTGGTTCTCTTTCAGTGGGTTGTCTTCTGGCCTCAGAGTGTCCCTTATCAGAGCCTTGGACCCCTGGGTCCCTTTACAAAGTACTTGGTGGACCACCATCACACCCTCCTAAGAAATGGGTAAGGAAAGGGAGGTTATGGACACTCACTGCAGCTCCAGGCTCTCTGGGTACCTGGAAGGCCTACAGTTAGCTTTAGGTAGCTAACAGAGATGCTAGTTTGCATTGAGATGCCTTTCTTTTTAAAGTTTCTGTGTTAGAGTTAGTTAGTAAATTACTATAACCATAAATTTAAAAACGGCTTTTTGTTGTCATTTCAGGTATTGGCTTGCTTGGCTGATTCATGTGGGAGAGTCCTTATATGCCATGGTATTGTGCAAGTAAGTCTTTGTAATAGGAACTTCTCACTTTCATCTTGGTATTTGATGTTAGTCATGAGCAGCCATGTCTAAATAATTTATACACTTTGAGGCTGAGAGCCTGCAGCCTGAATCCCTATACCTAATACTGAGCCTGGAACAGAAGTATTCAGTAAATGTTTGATGAATGGATGTAGTTTGCTTGCATTGACTAATTAATTAGTTAGTTTTTTTTTTTTTCTTTTTTGGTTTTTTGAGACGGAGTTTCTCTGTATAGCTTTGGAGCCTGTCCTGGAACTCACTCTATAGACCAGTCTGGCCTCAGACTCACAGAGATCCACCTGCCTCTGCCCCCTGAGTGCTGGAATTAAAGGCAGAGGCTACCATCACCTGGCAATTATTTAGTTATTTAATTGAGGTACTTTGCTGTGTTTCAAAAATTGTGTCTAACCAACTAGAGCAGTTAATACTCTGTCTTCTAATTTGCAAAAGAACTGAGTTATTGATCTAGGCTGTTAGTTTTCAATCCAGTTTCAAAACAGAATCACATGAGGAGCTGTTTTGAAATATGCATGCCTGGTTTCCAGATCCAGAGATTGTGATCTGATAGACCTTGCTTCGACACAAGTATATGTAACTTTCCTAAAACTCCTCAGATAATTCTGTGAATTGATGTAAATTAAACGCCCCCCAAACCATATCCTCATATACTGCACTTCAGAATTGTAAATAGAACTAAAAGTAGAATACAATAATCCCCTGGCACCAACATTAAAATTCTCTTGTTTAAATTTGCTCCTTTCCAGGCATAAAGGAATCACAGATGGCCAGGCCCAGCTCCTCTGGCTCCTACAGACTTTCTTCTTTGGCGTAGCTTCTCTTTCCATCCTGATCGCTTACAGACCAAAGCACAAAAAACACAATTAAAGGAGCTAGCCAAGTTTCTTTTCCACTTCTTTAAGCCCTCCTTTCTGTGGGTCCTGGTTTCTGGGATGACCTCTCTGCATTCTAGGCAGGGTCTGTCACAGAAACCTGTCTAAACCTGTCTAAATTGCACTTATTTGGGGTGCTCCGACCAAACTTGGATAGACCATTTGTTGTTTAAGAAAGACCCTGCCATTCCAGCTCTGCAGACGACCTGCTTGGAGAAGGCCTTGGGCCTCTTTCCTGAGGTCCTTGGCCAAGTCACTTTCTTCTTGTGTCTTTTGGCTAAGACACAAACTAGATTTTTTTTTTATATAGGTTCACTCTTGCCCTCCCTTCAGACTAATGTTCCCTCCCCTCCTCTCCACTGATATCTTAGCTTTCCACTCCCACATTTCCCCCTGGTTCGGGACTAAGATAAAGTAAAACTTCCACATATTACCAGTTCCAGATGCATTCATGTGAGCTCCCAAAGGAGAAACACGTGGTCCCTTTTCCTTCCTCCTGAAGGTTGCGATCGTGGCCTCCCTGTACCCCCTCGGAGCCACCCGAGAGCACAGGAATCCCATTAAACCTGGATATTTCTTAATTTGGCTTGTTTTGATTTGACTTGATTGGGAATTTGCGTCGGCAGAGAGCTCGCGTTCGGAAAAATTCCTACCAGTGACCCTACCCAGCTTATGGTCAGGTGTGCGTAGGGAGCTAATGGCACTGCCGGGTTTGCTCCTCACTTCAAGCGACTTCTTAGCTTTCCTTTCCCCTTGGTGCTCAGGCTCCAGCCCCATCAGGGGCCGACAGAAGCTACAAACCCATCTCACTTAGCTCCGTGCGTAACTTTCTCCGTGTGGAAACTGTTGAGCCCGTTTAGTGCACTCGGCCACAGAAGAGCCCAAGAGTGCTCCTATCAGCAGCACCCCTCTGTGTGGGTCCTCCCTGGGATTCCTGCTCGGTCACCTGTCCAGCTCTGGTCTAGTCGCATCATCACTCCATTCTGGTGATACTCACCTAGGGATTATCCAGCCTGCTACTTCTGCTTCCCCATTTACTGTGTGTACCTGACTAGTGCTAACTGTGTGTACCTGACTAGTGCTAACTGTGTGTAGCTGATTAGTGCTAACTGTGTGTACCTGACTAGTGCTAACTGTGTGTACCTGATTAGTGCTGTGTGTACCTGACTAGTGCTAACTGTGTGTACCTGATTAGTGCTGTGTGTACCTGACTAGTGCTAACTGTGTAGCTGATTAGTGCTAACTATGCATGGCTGACTAGTGCTAACTGGTTGGGAAGAATCACTAACTATTCTGTCCTCTAACCCTGGCAGGATGACACTGTCAACTCTAGGAGTCTTTACAGCTCTTTCCCCAGAAGACCAACTATTCTCAGAGCAATTCCTCATTTCCCTTCAGTGACATGGTGAGGCAGTTTGTTTATGTTGGTAAACATTTACAAGAAACACCTCAGGCCAGGAAAGCCCCCGAGTGAAGACGCACCCTGAAGGGTTGTAGACTCTTGCAAATGCATCTCAGCCTTATGTTTTGGAATCAAGTATTGCATTTAGGTAAAAGAGATTTGTAACCAAGTTGGTTTCGGTTGCACGCTGTTATCAACACTTCATTTTGCTTCCCTTTCCCAAAGAGCACTTTTCCAGAACACTAGTCAGACTCTGGGAATTAATTTGAATTCTAAAGTTTTGTGTTCAACTCTGTGCCTCCACCAAGAAAGGAATCCACTCTCAGCAGAGCAGGGCTTGGTGTGTCCATGGCAGCGACATCTCAGCATCAGGAGGACAGGATCCGATCTGGTGGATGGAATCGACACAAAGCTTCCCCGAGCGCGCACACACCACACACACCCCCTCCGCCATCCTGGGGTCAGGGATTTGATAGGGTCTTTCTCTGTAACTATAGTTGGCCTGGTATTCATTATATATCCCAAGCTCAATTTGAACTCATAACAGTCTTCCTGCCCCATCCTCCAGAGTGCCAGGCCTACTGGCATGCACCACCATATCCAGCTATATGTCTCAAGGAAACCATTATCCCTGAAGAAACTAAGCAAATTCCTACCAAGATGGTTGACTAGCTCTGGCAGTTGGCTGAGTCCTCCAAGATGAAACCCACAGAAACAGGAACCATAGTGCCTTTTGTAATGGTCTGTCCTGTCCCTTTAAGAGACAAGCCCGCCCACTAGACAAGCGATCTTCCTTCTTCTTGTCTCTTAAAGGAACAGGACAGACCATTACACCTTTAATTAAAGGTAGTGCCACACCTAGAATCTCAGCACTGGGATCTCAACACTTGCAGGTGGATCTCTGTGAGTTCAAGGCCAGCCTGGTCTACATAGTGAGTCCCAGGACAACTAGAACTATGTAATAGACCCTATCTCAAAAAAAAAAAAAAAACAAGAAGAAACAGCAGGAGCAAGAAAATGCATAGGTTTCCAAAACTAAGGCAGAGAAATTGGAATTCCTCACCACCTCCCTACACTGAAGATTTCTAGAACTGGAGGCAGAATGCTAGTAACCAGTGTAGACTGATGCATGGAAAACCCAAGCTGAGAACTTTACAAAATACTTTCTAGTCACATTCCTCAAGTTTCCGTAGGACATAATAGTTGTCAGGGTGGCCCTTTTAGCAGTAGCAATAGCATCTAACAGGATGCTATTAACAGATCCATCTAACAAATGCTTCTGCTACCAACGCGAGAACCCTGGTTTCAATATCACCATGCCAACTCACTCCACACAATTTTGGAAGCACACTGTGTTCAGCCAGTATCACTACAAACAGCCACTGCCTCTGCAGTCTTAACGCTTGCATTTGAGTTCTTTTTTGTTTCTTCTGAATGTACTATTGGTTTTCAGAGGGTTTTAAGTTTGTTTAATAATTGCAATTGCCCTTTAGGTTTACTCTTCCCTGGCCTTCTTTTCTCCGTAGTGCATCCTTGATATACATGATGTTGATAATGCCTCAAAGGCAAAACTACACCATAAGTGTGCTTGGAGAAGTCCAGCTTCCCTCCTGCCCATCTCAGTTTATTCCCACCCACCCTCTTAGTTAAGGGGTAAGTTAAAATGTGCGTAGCAGACAATCCCTAATGTAATGGAAAAGACAAAAAGGAATGTCACCTTTTATGGACAAAAATGGACAGAAGCTCTGTCATACAATACCCCACGTGGTGTTATAGGTAACCATCCCTAGAAAAAAGAGTCCCCTACGATGTTTGTAGAAACAGCTGGTCAAAGTACTGAGAATAAATGACAGCGGAATTCCTGGCCTTGAGTAGAACATGTCTGTGACCCCCTTCAAGGCTCAAGAGAAATTAAGGAAAAGGGTACAGATAGAATGGAAGAGCCATGGATGTGAGGGCAACCTGGTTTTGACATCTGCTACCCCATTGGTTGTCAGGATTTAGTCAGCTGATCTGGCTGACTAGGACAGTGTCACCTTCTTTGTAGCTCCGTGTGTGTTCCTTTCTAAGCTGTACTCTTGGTGGAGACTTTTCTGGAATAGAGGAGGATCAGTGTGGTGGTTTGAATGAGAATGACTACCATAGGCTCATAAATTTGTTGGTATTTTTATTGTTTTTATTGAGCTATACATTTTCTTCACTCTCCCCCTTTCTCCCCTCTCCATTTCTACCCTCTCTCATGACCCCCATGCTCCCTGTTTACTCAGGAGATTTTGTCTTTTTCACCTTCATATGTAGATTTGTATATGTCTTTCTGTTAGAGTCTTCTTTATTGTCTAGTTTCTCTGGGGTTGTGGCCTGTAGGCTGGTTTTCTTTGTTTTATGTCTAAAAGCCACTTATGAGTGAATATGTATTATATTTGTCTTTCTGGGTGTGGGTTACCCCACTCAGTATGTTTTTTTCTAAATCTATCCATTTGCCTGTAAATTTCAAGATGTCATATTTTACCGCTGTGTAGTACTCCATTGTGTAAATGCACCACATTTTCTTTATCCATTCTTCGGTTGAGGGGCATCTAGGTTGTTTCCAGGTTCTTGCTATTACAAATAATGCTTCTATGAACATAGCTGAGCACATGTTCTTGTGGTATGATTGAGCATCTTTTGGGTATAGCCCCAATAGCATTATTGCTGGGTCTTGAGGTAAGGCTCATAAATGTGGATTCTTACCTCCTAGTTGGTAGAACTATCAGGGAAGGATTAGGAGGTGTGGCCTTACTGGAGGAGGTGTGTTGGAGGGGGTTAGCTTTGAGGTTTAACAAGTCCAGGCCATTATGTATTTATGTTCTCCCCCACCCCACCTTCCATGCCTCTTTTTGTTTTCTCAGCATATAAGCTCTCAGCTTCTACTCCATGCTCCCTACCTCATGATTTTGTATTCCAACCTTCTGAAACAGTGAGTCCCCAAATTAAATACTTTCTTTTATAAGTTGCCTTGGTCATGGTGTCTCTTCATAGCAATAGACAAGAAGCTAAGCAGCCATGTTCCCCTGCTAGACCCTCCAAACATGCTGTCAAGAATGGAGCAGCTGTAGGATGGGGAGGAGCGCTGTGAAACAGTCTCTTCTGGACACGACATTGCAGCTGCAGTGACATACTCAAGATGGGTCCCATCACCTATTTCATCATGCACATGGGAGAGCCAAATAATTCCCCTTGGCCCCATGAAGGAACTGTGGGAAGTTAATGGATTCTGGTAGAGAGGGTATCATGCTCTTCAGTGGGATAGCTACTGACAAGACACATATTCTAGTAATTAACCCCCCACTGATACTCATTCAAGCCATCATTATTACACTCAATAGGTCTCCCACCCATCCACAAATACAAAGACTTGAAAATAGGAGATACTTTAGAATGATGGTGGAAGATACAAAATAATCCCACACTAGTTCAGAATTATGTATAATAAAGGATTATTTATTTAGGGGAGACTCAGATCAACTGTCCTAGATCACAGTCCTCTGCACAAACAGGGAAGAGAGTCTAGCAGCTGGAAGCAAGAGACAGAGAGAGAGAGAGTGCACACACGCACACACACACACACATACACGCTTTACAGCTACATTTATAATGTAAGAGACCATGCCCAAGTAGGCTGGTATCTTAAAGGCCATTGGCTGAAGGAGCTGAAGGAGCTCCCACAGCATTAGAAGACAGTTTTCAGTGAGAGGAGGAGGAGGAAGGCTGATGGAAGGCTGAACCAACCAAAATCCATTAGGTTCATGTATGAAATTGTCAAATATTTTAACAATATCTTTACTGATTCTTTGATAATTTCATACAATGTATCTTGAACACTTTTGCTCCCTTCCCCCAATTCTTCCATAACCTCCACCCTCCAATTCTTTCCTACTCAACTTTTAATTTTCTAATCCTCTAACCCCTATCAACCCCATTATTTTTGCCCAGCTTGTCTTGGACTGCCCCAATGTGTGGTCAACCTGCCAGGGGTCATGCCACTAAAGGAAACTGCCTCTCCCTCTCCCTGAAGCTATCAAATGCCAACAGCTCCCTCAGCCATTGGTAGGATTTTGTTCCAACATCCTGTGCTGAGATTCTGCCTGGCTTGAGTTTGTGCAGGTCTTGTGCATGCTGTGACAGTCACTGTGAGTTCATGTGTGCAAATGCCCTTCCGTAACCAGGAAAGAGTCTCCTTGTTGCTTCCCACCACCTCTGCCTCTGGCAATCTCTTCCACCCCGCTCTAGAAGATCCCTGAGCCTGTGTGGAAGGGCATATGATATGAACATCCACTTTAGAGCTGAACACTCCATAGTCTCTTATTTGATCTATGGTGACCATTTCAGGGGTCTCGAAGAATTTTTTTAGATAGTTTTGTTTTTTTTGTTTTTTGGATTTTTTTTGTTTTGTTTTTGTTTTTTGAGATATGGTTTCTCTGTGTAGCCTTGGCTGTTCTGGAAATAACCTCTGAAGACCAGGCTGTAGACTGGCCTTGAACTCACAGAGATCCACCTGCCTCTGCCTCCTGAGTGCTGGGATTAAAGGCATGCACCACCACCACCCAGCTGTTTTTTAGTTTTTGTTTTGTTTTGTTTTGTTTGTTTGAGACAGGGTTTCTCTGTGTAACCCTGACTGTCCTGGAACTTTCTCTATAGACCAGGTGGGCCTCAAACTACAGAAATCCACCTGCCTCTGCCTCCCAAGTGCTGGGACCAAAAGTGTGTGCCACTATTGCCCGGCACTAAGAATATTTTAAAAGAACCATATCTTCAAGAACTTCCTGCTTCAACTTCTGAGAATTCCTTACCGGTTAATTGAACTGGGATTATTTACCCCAGGACAATCATGGTTCATTTCCTTTTCCTTTGATGCTACTGGGAATTAAATGAGTCAATCAAGAAGAAGCAAAGCTCCCCAAAAGGGAAGACAAATATGCATGAATCTGTTCTTTCCAAGGAAAAAGCGACAACAGTAACAGTAACCTTCTGAGAGTCAGTGATGAACAGGACACTGGTTTCTTTCAGTTTTCAGGTTAGCGTGCAAAGCAATGGCTTCCATTCATAGGTGTCTTTATACAGCAAGGCCCTGCTCAGTTTTGTTTTGTTTTGTTTTGTTTTGTTTTGTTTTGTTTTGAGACAGGGTTTCTCTGTAGCTTTGGAGCCTGTCCTGGAACCTGGTCTGCAGACCAGGCTGGCTTCGAACTCACAGAGATCCCCCTGCCTCTGCCATACTGCCCGAGTGCTGGGATAAAGGCGTGCATGCACCGCCACCACCAGCACCCTGCTCAGTCTTTCATTGCTGCCCTTGTTTGCTCTTGAGAGCACAAAGCCGCGAGCAGGGGTTTGCTCCTTTGAGTGACAGCTCTGTTCAGTTCAGCTCCACTTAACAGCTCTGTCTCCTAGGGAGCATTACATCATCTCTTTGAGTCTTCTCTTGTTTGTTTTTCCTTTTATCCCCATTCCTTGCTGTCCTCAGTCCTAGGCAACAATTCCTATGTGTTAGATATGCATGTCATATAAACATACATTATTATTGTGTGTGTATTTTTAATTTAAATAAAAAGTAATGTATTTGTAACGGAAAGGCCCTATTGTGTTGCCACTTGTCAGCCACCATTTAACACTGGCATCTCAGAAAGCACTCTAAGTACCTGTCTGGTTTTCATTTAATACTTGACA
>PVIU01012436.1:0-60200 GCA_004026605.1 Ondatra zibethicus | reverse complement strand
ACAGGATGTTTCCATGAGATAAACACACTATATTACAGGCAGAGGGGATTTCCCCACACCCATTCTTACCATGCCAGAATCCGGAGAAAGATATCAGCAGCAAACATGTAGAGAGAGCAGAAGCAAAAAACATTGTGGGTCTGTGATCTCAAGACCTTGCCTATATCTGAGATTCACCATCCAGGATTCTTCTCCCTGTGGGCTGACACCTCATATTCCAATTGCTACCTGCTGCTCCTCTGGCATGGCCACCAACAAGTCATCTTCATTAATTTTATTATTTATTGCAACAGAGAATTTTAGGGTCTAGTGAAACAGTGAAAATATAGTTTATGATTATTGTCATGAATTTCTGTCCAGATAAAATTTAAGCAAGAATTCAAGAAAGCTACCCAATATACATTTACATTGTATCTTAAATTCCCTTCATTCCAGAGTATGTAGCAAAATATGAGGTTTAAATTTATCATGATCAAGTAACTTCTATTCCTGTTTGTATACAGAGGGGGATCTTAAAACAAAATTAGATTTTAACTCAAGGTAACTTGGAAGTAACTTATAAGCATTCCCGTCATTAGTGGTAACTTCTTGATAATATCAGTTACTGTCTCAAAGTTTGTTGTTGTTACATATAAAGGCAATAAAGAAGCACAGAGGAATGACTATACAATAAAGCGCATGATCACACAATTATTATGTTATCATCACTCATTCTATGCAAGCAAAACTTCTTTTCAGGTAGTGAGGACAGTAATGGGAATATGGTCCAGGGATGGAGTCATCTGAGGAGAGTTTTGAGTGCTTATGATAACACTCCAGAGAAACAAGACAAGAATCTTACTACCCCATTTTCTTCATAACAGGGAATTAATTATTCTTGGAATATAATTTTCCTGCTTCTCCCAAATGTAGAGGATAGGAATGAGTTCAGTAAAGGTTATTCAGTATTGCTTGCTGTTTTCATTTAATTAAATTTTTATGGTTCTACAGAAAAAAATTGTGTTTTCCCTGTGTTTCTTGTCCTTGTCATTGAGGAAATATTCTACTCATGAGGACTTTACTTATATGACTTTTCTTAATCCTCAGAATATAAATTGACCGAGTCTCTGAATAAAGTTGGCTATTGCCTTGAGACTCTAATCCACTTTATTTATGGGCTCGAGTCACCCAGATCCCACTGCCTGTAGAGCAATTGTGTGAACACTTTACCATGGTTTTTGACCTCTATATAGCATGACCCTGGTAAGACTGTCATTATAATATATTTATCTAAAAATTAAAATAGTTGTTGCATTAAAAACATAATAGGTAGCAACTCGCATAAGAAAGTGGGAGTCTGAGAAGTTATGTGAGTTAGAACTCAACTCTCTGAGTTATCATTAATAATAGGAGATTGGCTAAGAAGAGAGTTTTTTGAGAGTTTTCCTTCCCCTAAGCTGTGCTTTCACCACAGTTTAGATTTATTTAGTTAGAAAGCACGTGTGTAGTTCTATGAAAAAAATCAAGATACTTAGAACTGACTCTGTAAATTATAATTGTAAAAACCATTATGGAGAGAGGATTTTCTGTGTATCAGATTTCATGAATATTAAATTTTCACTGTATAAAGAGAGTCAATTTTAGGAACTGAAATTCCACCTCTGTTGTATGAGGAGTGAAGTGGGCTGCATTCCCGGTGCCCAGCTAGCTTAGCTCCCGAAATAATTACACAGAAATTATATTCATTTAAATTACTGTCTGGTCCATTATCTCTAGCCTCTTATTAGCTAACTCTCACATCTTGATTCAACCCATTTTTAATAATCTGTGTCTCACCACGTGGTTGTGGCTTACCGCAAAAGATTCTAATCAGTGTCAGTCTCGGGCAGGAGAATCATGGCGGCTGCCACACTGCCTTCTCTCTCCCAGCATTCCGTTCTGTCTACCCCACCTGCCTGATTTCTGCCCTATCAAAAGGCCAAGGCAGTTTTCTTTATTCAACCAATGAAATCAATAAAAATGCAGAAGGACCTCCTACACCATTTCCCCTTTTTCTGTTTAGACAAAAAAGAAAGGCTTTCATTTTAACATAGTAAAATTACATATAACAAAACAGTTATCAAGCAAGAATTGCAGTTACAATATTTATATCTACTTTATCTTTTGTCATAACAAAGGAAAACAATAAGTATAACAGACCAACACTGTAGTTGAGCAACTCTAACAATGGTTGATAGATCAAAGGAATAGAGTCTGGATCATAACCCCGGCAGCCCAATAGCAAGCCACAGCTATTGCACGCACCCCCCCCCCATAGTTTCTAGTGGTAAGAACTCTGTAGAATAACTCTCCCATTTTTCTCTATTTGTCTCTCTTTCCTTCTCAGAGCTGTTATCTTTTATATTGGGTTTTTGAGAGCAAAAGGACAAGTTTCATGACTTTCTTATCAGTAAGGCAGCATGCTACTTTTATGTCTGTACAAGGGACATTTATATTCAGAAACAAGACAATCAAGACAATCCCTGTCAGTCATAAAAAGTCTTTAATTTCAAGGAAAAGAAACTCTCTATGTAGGTGGTGATTTCCTGAAACTTGTAATTTTCCTCAATCAGCCAGCATGGCATGTTCTACCATGCCTGGTTCTCTTTCTTCATTCTTGATTGGGTTCTCTTCAGGAGTTGACAGCAGAACATGGCTTTCACTAATTAGTTTTTAATAAATTTACCAAATCAAAAGAATAGGGAACCTTTATATTTTTGGACAATAAGGACTGCGGAACAGGCAGTCTTCCCTAGTGAGAAAATTATTCCATAATTATATACACATTGTTAGACACGACCAGAACATCACTGATCAAGAAGAGATGGCACTTCTTCTTTCTCCAGCCTTTCCCGAGCAACACAGGGCATTGGCGCGACAGGGCTTGATGTCTTTCCTCAGACGGTATGGGTTTCTTCTTGAGGGTTCCCATCTCAGAAGAAAGGCTGTTCAAGGTACAGGTCAAACACTAACAGAACAGATAAGGTGATTAATTGACAGGACAATTAATTAAATTTTTGTTAAATTTAAACAGTGAAATATAATTAAAACAATCTCAACTGCTAAAGCCTGTCTCTACTAATGTATGTGTGTGTGTGTGTGTGTTAGTTGGTGGAGAATAAAAATAAAATAAAATGGGATCTATGTATTAAGGTACCACAAAAAAAAACCTTCACTTAGAATCTTCCTGTTTATACCTGTCTTTAACTGACCAAATTCTGATGATGGTGAAACAGTAGAGTGTTAAGTCTGCAACTTGAGTTTTTACTGATCTGTAGATATTTAAATTAATAAAAGTGACAAGACTATACTAAATATAAATTTCTACATAATGGTTAGCTTTGAATTAATTCCGTTTTAAATTGTCTGCTATATTGGATGGGTTTGGATAACAATAAAGTTAAATAAGTTCTATGAATTAAATACCATAATGGAATCTATTAGTTTGGATACTATCTTTAAAAGGGCTAAAGGAAATAAAAACAACAGTTTTTAATGACTCTTTTCCAGTTTGTTTCTTTAAAACTAGTGTTTATATGAGCAAATGTTAACTCTGTCCAATCACATACTACAAATTCCAAAGGAGTTGGTCATAGGTGCAGTGATTTTTATCAATAAATAATGAATGACCAATGAAATTAAAAGGGCAAAGAGGGACATAAGACAGTGGTATTCTGTACATATGTAAAACATTGCTAGGATGACAGAAATAGTTCTAATTTTGTTTCATGCAATATGAAAACAGAGATTTATAAAGAGTACTGAAAGTTCAAATCTATCCTAGGTAAAACATTATTAAGTTTTTGGAAATAAATGTTAAGAAAATCAAGTAACACTGGAAATATTGAAATGTTTGTGAAAACAAACAAAAATTAAGATATTTTCTTTAATTTTGATCTCTGTCCAATGAGGGTCTATTGTCATAATAGGTAAAACTACTAAATCTAGCAGAACATAAAACCTCTCTCATAACTCAGATATTTCCCTAGATATTTATCTATCATATAGCCCTGAGCATGCATCCCCTGACAGCGTAAACACTGATTTCTTGAAGGGAACAGCACTAAACATGATTAACAGGAGTTACATTTCATAAGGCCAATGCTGTTGTTAAGAATTAGTTCACATGACATGGAGGGAACAATAAAAACTCTTCCTGAAACCACCAGTTTCTCTTCAAATTGAAAAGTAAGTAATAAAAGAATACCTTCAAAGGGAATCCTGGAATGGATAGTCTTTCCAAAGGATTGAAACTCTCCCTTTCTTCCTTGGGACTAAATGTCAAAGACAGCCACGCCAACTGCTCAAGGGTGAGATTCTGCAGTAGTCAGGGTAACAGACCAGAGTGAGGTCATAGTTCGAAGCCTCATGTTGTAACTGAAAAAGTGTGACATTTAATCATTCCACTCAAATTTTTAGTTTGAGAAAAATTATATTTGACTAAATTTGAGATTCACAATAGTTGTAAGGACGAACAGAGAGTCTCCCAATATTTATAGTGATAAAAATAAACTCTACTTCACTCTCGTAGCCAGATATCCTAGAATATCTTTTGATGATTCCTGTTGTAATGACAGGAAGGACAAGGGGTGTTGATCTAAACAATTTGACATCTAATAAGGGCAGTTTTGATGATGTCACATCACAGTAAAATGAAATTGTGGAAGGAAGGTTTATAAGAAAGTACATGATAAAAGCGGAAGAGAGGCATAGTGATGTGGAACTAGTCTTGATCTCTGAAAAAAATAATCTTTCAAAGTTTGACATGGGGCCCAGAAAAATACCCTCATCCATTGAGAGGGTATCATTCCTGAAGTTCCACTATCCTTCAACATTGCACAATGGGACTAAACTTGTATAATTCAATGAATTTAAAAACACAGCACAACAAATCCATAGAACATAGATTATAAATGAAAGGTGTCTAGCAATAAGTCCCTACGTGAAAAAACTATAGATATATTAGCAATTTAATGAAACTTCTGGAAGTTTTACAACAAAAAGAAATAATACACCTAAAGAGTTAATGGGAGGAAACAAACTTGGAATTGAAATCAATGAAATAGTGATCTGACACCCTCTTCTTGGCTCTGTAGATACATACACTCATATGTGCCCATAACTACTCCCACAGAGACACACAAAAGTAAACATAATTTAAAATAAATTAAAAATTAATCTTCACTGAAAATATAATGTAAATTTTCCTCATCCTCTTTGTCTTAATTTGTTGTTCTGATCCTCTGTGCTTACAATTACCAACACTGGGAGAAAAACATGACTCAGTTATGACCAAAACCTGCCAAATGGACGCTTTCTCTTTCAAATTTTCAAACTTTCCTTTCAAACTTCTGAGATTGGTGCTTTCCTCCACCACCTACCTGTTAGGTTGACTGGACCCAGTTATCCCAATGATCCTCACAGTATTTGCATGACATTATTTTCTATGTTCCAAAAAGATCACTAAATTATAGTTTAAATCAATGAAATCAAGAATATACTATGTCCAATTTATAAATCCCAATGTATTGTCTTGTCAAATCAATATTAATTCATGGAACAAATATTGAACCAAACAATTAGTTGATTTGTAGATACATTGTTTAAAACAAATGGAGTTTAGGAGCAACATGAATAAAGGAAATGATTAATTTGGGAATTTGCCATAATAAAGAGTATAAAGAGTAGAAGTGAAAACTATATGGTTATAATTTTATAATATAAATTTGGTTATATTATAAAATAACTATAATTTTAATAACTACTACATCTTAAGTAGTAGTTATTAAAATATATTTATGTTTTTCTTAATATGTAGCATCGGCTAGAAACCTAACACAAAAGAACTCAGTAAAAGGATGCTTGTGTCCATTTTTCTGCTATGGACTGGAAATCTTCAGGAATCAAGTAAAATGAAGCAACTCATGGTAGATATATGAAGATTCCTTGTTGGAGGCTGAGAAAAGGAGTGTAGAGAAAGGGGAGATACCTCGTTGGCCCCAGTCACTCAGAGAATCTTACACATTCATCTTATATGTGAATTTATAACAACAGAGGATACTTGTTGTAAGGGCACCATCTGCTGGAAGATGCATAACAAGGCAGTCCTGAGTGTAGTAATCTCTTCACAAGTGCAGTGACAATTATTTTCCGTTTTATCTAAGCTTCAGGCTACTGAAAATACAATTAAAATTTAACAATCCTATGAGGAAGCAATAATAACATGAAAGTTAATTGTGTGATTAGGCATAATAAAAACTCTTAAGTAATTAGATTAAGTATCTTATTAAATGCAAATTTGCACATGGCATTTGTAAAGAAAACGTCTTGTATACAAAATAAAGACGCATTAACAATACTGATTATATCTTACCTATTTGCATCTCATTAGATAGCATTGATCCTTTATATAAACTATAATGTGAAGATTTGTATTTTGGTAATATGGAATTATCTAAAATTTATGTCATAAAGTTTATGATGTGAATATGTGTCTTTCAAATATTGATTATATAACTATTTTTCTTGAGTTGACTTATAGACATTTATAGCATCTATTCTCAGTCTCATTGACATACATATAGCTACACTTTTTGACCTCTTTTATTTGGAAATTAACTACTTAGGATTTGGGGCTTTTACAAAAATATTTGCTTTTGTAACAGATACTGTTCTACTATTTCATTTTAAATCCTGATTACAGATGTTGTTTCTTAGTTTAGATCCTTGTTTATTCCTCACCACCTTCTGTGTCTCCCTGTAATTTACCATCTTTCCTTCACATTTTTATATCTTTTTGTATTATTCTCTCTAGATAAACTTATTCTGTATCTTTACAAAAAGTACTCAACAATGTGAGTATTTTAGAAGAGAAACCCCAAAACATGTATAAAATGTGGTATGATCGTGCTATACAGCGATTAGATGCTACAGTAGTATGATTGACAGCAGATTCCCCAATGTGAGTTTTTGAATATGAATTGTAATGTAAACCAGGCCAGAACTATTGTTTAAGGTCCTGCTGAAAGGACCCTGTCCTGAAAACTGCAATGCAATGTTACTAAAGGCACATATCAAGAACTAATATTTGATTTCCTCGATTGTAGAGTGGCTTATGTAATGGTCTACTGTCTTCAGATGAAACATCTGAATTACTTAGCAGACATTATAAATCATGTTATTATTTGGAGGGAACCATAGAAATGTTATTTGTTTTTCTTCTCCTTTTCATTAATTCTTTGAGAATTTAATACGATGTATTTTGATCAAATTCACCACCCCTATTCCTCTCACCATACCCCTTCCCCTAACAGCCCAAATTTGTGTCCTGTTTTTCTGTCCACCCAATAAGTACAGTATGTGTCATTCCCTTGTGAGAGGTTACACCCTTAAAACAACAACAAGAACAAACCAAAACCAAAAACCAAACCAAAACAAAAAGCAACTAATTCTCCATCTCCCAGGAGCTATCAGCTACCAATAGTTTTCTAGCTAGAGGTTGCATATTTTTGACTACCTCACTCATAAGCTGGAACATAGTCTTGCCTTCCCATTTGCAGACCTCGTGAATATTGTCTCAACTGCAGTGAATTTATATATGCAAGTGTCGTGCTGCTTTAGAAAAGAGTTTTCCTATGAACAACCTGCTGCCTCAATCTCTTCCTATGTGACTCTCTCTTTCATTATAATCCCAGAGATTCAAGGAGAGGGAATCTAATATTGATTATAGGGTTCAGCATTCCACAGTCTCTTATTTTCTGTACCTCAGCCAGTCATGAGTCTCTGTGTTAATCTACATCAATGGCAAAAAGACACTTCTGTGATAAGAGTTGAGAGAAGCACCAATGCATTCATGTAGCAGTAAGTCATTAGGAATTGAACCAATATTATGCCCATTTGGTGAAATCACAGTTGTAGATTCCACCCTGGGGCCACTATCCAGGGCTTTTGGCTCTGATAACAGTGCAGTTACACATTCCACTTTATGGAGCAGATTTAAATCCAACCAGGAAATGGTCAATTAACGCAATGACATCTGTGCCACTCTGGTACCCATGGGCACATTTTTCCAGGACAGTCGCTATTGTATATTTCAGGTTCACAGCCAGGAGATTTGGTGATTCCTTTAGTTGGATTGTTTTAAGGCACAGAGAGAGAAAGCACAGTCATTCACATTTCTTTGTAATAAAGGGTAAGCACATTGTGCATTCAATAAAATGAGAGTTTAAAGATACATTGCAAGTCCTAGCTCAAAGTAATTTATTTAATCCATTGTAGATACATTCTTTTCAAATTTAATACATTCAATTTATCTTACAAAAGTTAAAAATATGCTATTATATGACATATAAGGAAGTAAAATTTTATCAACCCTATTTCAATACTCATTTTATATCTAATTGTTAAAATCTGCTATTTAACTTTACAGAGACTTTTTAATCCCACAACGATGTATGTGCCTAACACAGATAACCTTTAATCATTCATTTACACAAATAAGCTTAGTCAGTTCAGTAGGTACAGCAATAGGTATGGATTATACTGGTAAAGCATCAAAATAAAATGATTCTAATTTAAAATAATTATAAATATAACCTTTAAACAGATAAATATATTTAATATGTGAAATTAGCATATAATCATCGATAGTGGGAGACAGAATATATTCTATGAAGGGTCAAAACCAGACAAAGCTTGTAGATGAAGTGAATAATTTTATAAAATCAGTTCTCAAGGAATTAAAATTAGATTAAGATTTGATGTGTCAGAATATTCCCAAAGATTGTGAAGCAATTTCTCCTTGTAAGACCTTCGTATTGTGACTTTCCACCAATTTGACTGAAATATGTGGTTGATTTCCATTCTTTAATGTGAGTTAGGTTCCTGTTTTGCTTGTATATGTCAAGAAGAAAAACTACATTTTACTTGAGAATAGCACGAATGACCACACAGAGAGAATCTAAAACTGTGTGGGAGCCTTTGGTATGGATGCTGCCTACTATATGGAAAAGACTAATAATCGCAGGACAGATGAAAGATCTCCAGGTGAGAGGAAAACAGTTACAGATATGTCAGTTGTTTTTGGCAGAGAACAGGGAAATGTGATTGAACCCATGGGAAAAAAAACTGAGATTCTCTCAAGATGACACAGACTAAAGGGACCTCTCAGTGAGTCTAAAGCTTTGTAAGAAAGAGTAGGTGACAGTGGTTTTGAACATTAACTTTTAGGCTAATGATTAGTGAATGGCAAACATGTAACTAGAACACGGCACAAAAAAAGTCATTGTGTTATTGGTTGAAGACCATTTTCTTCCCTCAAATTTCATGATTTCAGCACCTGGTCCCATACTAGTGGCACTGCTGTGGAAGGTTATAGAACTTATTTTAGAAAATGGGACCTAAGTGAAGGACTGAGTGCCCTGCTCTTCACTCTGTCAGCTCCTGTGTACGTTGAAACTAACAGCTCTCTTCTACCATATAGCCCTGCCAACATGTTGTTTTTTCCCAAGGGCACTGGGTATTAACCCCCTAAAAACATAGGCCTTTTTGGTTCTATTTTTTACATAACTAAGTAATCTAATACACAATATTATAATAATGGGGCAAACCGAAGATGTGGTAATTCTTATCCTAGAATTAAGAATCCTAATAATACACAATATTATAATAATGGGGCAAACCGAAGATGTGTTAATTCTTATCCTAGAATCCGAATAATATGAAAAATACTCCATGTGAATTAATACCAAGGGACAATAAAATTTGAAAATTAAGAAATATCTAAGCTATACTCTGATTCCTAGGACATCACTTATACTCATTTCAGCTATGTACAATGTAGGATGAGACATGAGGCAGTCCTAAGAGAGCTGTGACAAACTGGGGTCTTTGGAGAATCAATCAATTGGGAGGGAGAAGTGACAGACTAAGAGACAAGAGCCAGCATGTAGCTTAGATGTGGAGAAGGGCTTTGGTAGTGATATAAGAATGGATATACCTCAATGGACTTTGCAGTAATCATGCTAAATACAGGAACAATTTTGAGAACACTCAAAGATCAATCTGTTGTCCCTGAACTGCTATAGCACTTAGTATTATAACAAGGATATTAGCTCTTTAGAACAACATTCTAACATATTCCAGATGTACAGGTTTACCGATACACTGACATGTTTGACTTATTTCAATTTAATGTACCTATTTGTCAAAACTCCTGTATAATAGATCAGAGTACCTTAACACATTAGGAGAAATTGATTAGTATCCCTTAAACTCTAAAAAATGTAGGAAGCTGTTTATGAAAGCAATATGTCTAAAGGATAATGCATTTTATGTCTTTAGTAGGATACATGAAGGTAAAGGATATAAAAAAGTATATTTAGTGTACTGAAAATAACAAATATTATCTTAAGCTTTATGATTAATAGCACTTAAAAAGCAAAGTAAAGTTGCAATATTTAAAAAACTAAATTTTATAAATTCATGTTAATTATACCAAGGTGCAAAAAACTATTTGTTTAATAAATTATAATTAATTAATAAAAACTGAAGTATATACTGAGGTCTTCTGCAGACATATATCAAAACTGTAGCAAGTGATAATAAAAAGAAAAAGTCATAAAAACAATACAATGATATATTCTATATATAATTTATTAAATATTACAAATGCATATAAACTAAACTTGATGGAAAATGTATAAATGTAAGATCTCATGTGCATAACTGAATAAAGAGATTGTGGGTGAACTTAAAATTAATAAAATGGAATTTCAAAAGAGAAGTGATCATCCAAGATTTTATCATATTTCTTAAGTTCTATCCCAAGGAAAACTGCATCCTGTGAAATGCATTAGGGAATCTGATATCTCCTTAAGCATCTGAAAAATTGGAATCTATTTCTGTTGACTTCAAATTGAAACAAAGAAGCAAGTGTTCCGCTAGTGTCCATCTTCCTTTTGTACATTCACTGGACAATTGAGATCACAGGAAAAATCCACCTTCCCGAGCAAGTACAGCATTGCCACTGAGATCAGGCCAACAGGAGCACAAACACAGGGACCATAGCTAGCAGGAACATTTAAATTAAAGCAAGAGTGAGCAGTTGCTGGAGGCTGGCTGTCTGTTAGCACAAGATCTTGGGGCCGCTTTTCTATAAAGTATTTAAACTGCATGGGTTTTGCTAGAACTTCACAAGGTTCTAACAGACGAGATGGAGAAAAAACCGTGTGCTCCAGGGGAAGAATCAGGAAAGAAGTAGTTTGTGAATGTCAGAAGGTATTATCAGTGACAAGGGCTGATCATCAATGGAAGCTACTCTAAGGGGGTTTATCAGATAATAGAAATGTTTTGTCAGTGAGCTCAGGACTATACGTAGCTGTGCTTAGTAAAGAAATAAGCTAAGAATTACCTAAGTAACATATGAACATATTTTAAGATAACCAAATCGAGACTTAGTCTTGGGCATATACAAAGCTTTTTCTCCCCAGGACTTTAACAGAACTCTGATCAGTAGTGACAACAGAGATCTGCACCAAACAGCGAGCCATTCAAGAAGTTCTTGAGAAATACACAAAATAAAACAAAAAGGAAACAACACAAAACTGCACCATTTAACAGTTAAGCTGTAGAAAATATTAATGGTACAAGTCTTAAACAAAGTAGCCTAACCTTCACAGTAAATCTGAGATACTTCAGTCTCATTACAGATACATCATGTTTATCTTTCAACAATAAATAATTTCTATGCATAATAGAAAACAAAAATAAAAAGAATAAAGCATGCATCAGTTCAAATTCAGACATGACCTAGAGAGTTGAAAAAAGGTAACATATTATAGTAGAAAAATATGCACCTTTCCTGCACTGACACTTCTATAACCAAAGGTAGGTTGACAGTAGAAAAGTAAAATAGATTTATTTAATCAAAATTTGTATAGCAGAGGAACTAGTATAAATCAAGAGCCAAAGACACTGGGGAAAACTGCCCACTTTTGTGTATACAGAATTTTATGTCCTGCTCATTTCTGCAGCCATTCAGTCCCCCCAAAACACACAGATGCTTTTACTAATTATAAACAGTTTTGTATATTAGCTCAGACTTATTATTAACTAGCTCTTACAACTTAAATTAACTCACAATTCTTGTATATGCTTAGTCATGTGACTTGGTACCTTTTCTCAGTGAAGCATTCTCATCTTGCTTCCTCTGCATCTGGCTGGTAACTACGTCATTGCACTTCCTCTTCCAGAATTCAACTAGTCTGGTCACCCCGCCTGTACTTTCTGCCTGGCTCCTGATCAATGAGCATTTTATTAAACCAATACCAGTGACAAATCTTTGCAGTGTACAAGAACGTTATCCCACAGCACTTTCATGCTAAGGGTTAAAGCAGCTGAGCAATGTCTGGAATTAAGATTAGACAATATAGGGCATGCCTTAGGCTCTGGGGGAATGGCTAGGGTTGCCTACTCTGATTATTCCTGGTATGCCTCTAGAACATTTCCTCTTGAGTATGGCCTACTTCTGGAAATAGACTTTTGTTAATCTATCTGACATGAGAGCTCAGAAAATGTCTTTATTACCTGCTGCTACAAAGAGAAATTGGAAAACTAAGGTTAGTGTAACATTTCTAGGCTTCATGACAGGTTTTGAGAGACAGAAGCTCTGATTTCTCTCCTGATCTTTAAGGAAGAATTCTTAAGTTCCATTGACTGTGGTAATGACAAAAGGAAGACAAAAAAAAATTTGCTTTGTGGGAGTTTTCAATTTCCTTTTTTTCAAATATCTCAGCATGCCTAGACAACATACCTGGTCACTTTAGGGAACTAGGGCTCTAATTGAAACATAAAGAAAATATAATATAGGAATATAATATGAGTATTTGATGGAAATTTTGAGAATGAACCAAAACTCAAACTGGAAGTCAAGGTTCCTAAAATAGAAACAGAAAATGTCTTTGATGAGCCTGCTCCTCAAGTGATTGAATGAAACTCAGTGAAGAACTTCTGATTTGGCCAGATGCTGAGGAAAGTTGCCTAAGCAAAATCAGAGGGAAAAAACCTCTAACTGTGATGTACAATAAAACTGATAAATGAACAAACTTTTAAATATAAGAAATGAAAACAGCAGTGATCATTATGCATCCTGCTTACACTAAAAGTGTAACTGTAAGTTTAAGAAGAACAGGCCAACATACTCAGAAAGAAATCACTTGTTGTTATTTAGATACTGGGTCTTATTTCATGCTTATCTTGAAGTAGTTATGTCATTGAGGGGGAACCAGAACTGCTAAACCTACTCGCTCGACTTCCCCAGTGAAGAGATTTCAGGCACGAGTCATCTACCTGATTGTTCAAAAAAAAAAAGAAAGAAAAAGTGACAAATCCAATACCTATTGATGATTAAAGCTGTCACTTTCCAGGAGATTTTCATTTAGCGTGAAGGTGAACAAACCTGTGGGGACAGTAATCAGATCTGTGGAGATACAGTCTCTAGGAGTTCAGAGGGAGAAATGAAGGTGAAATGGCCCTGTGACACAGTAGTGGTGTAGCTACAGCATCCTGTGCTGCCCAAACACAAGCCTGAAAGACACTATGACTTAACCTCCATTTAATAGTGGGATTGTTTTAATAATTTGTCAATGTGTGTTTGTTAGTAGTAAATGAAACATAACAATATCTCAAAACATTAACATTGGGTCAATCCCATGAGAGGCAGAAGGAGTGTATGAATACTTTCAACACTGCAGGATCGATTTTTCTATAAACCAGGGGCAGGTCGAGAAGACATTTTTAATATAAAAATAACATTAACAGGCATTCCACTGTCATTTGCACTAAGCTAATAAATTCATTTTCATTAATCTAGATTATGAGTCATTGTTTAATTTATATTATCAGTTATACAGATTAAACCTGAGGAAGCATTACATATTACATGTATATATAGTCTCTTGGTCCTTATTTCTCTATCATTCACATACACAAACACACACTCACAAGTACACACACTCACATACGCACATATACTCACATATCAGTGAACAGATAACATGAATGTTAATTTGTTCTAAGTTACATGTACATGAATATATACAGATTCCTATTAATATTGCTTATAACTATTTTAGATGCCTCCTGTGGTTGAAAGATGATCCTAGTGTTTGTACTGCATTTGATATTAGCAAAAATATTTTAAGTGCCTTTCTATGTAGCATTTCATTAGGAGACAGAAACAAATGTATTTCTTCACTTAAGCTAGGACACAGATAACAGAGCAGAGAAACAAGCCCATCTAAGTCTCATTTAGTGAGACAGTGACTAGAGTGGCATTACTCACACTTACGTAAGTGAAAGGTGACTCTCAAGGCCTCTTACAGAATGGCCCCATATTAGTATTCATGATGACTCATGAAAATGTCGGAGTTCCCTGCCCATTTTGGAGGCAGCTAGGCCAGCAGGCCTTCTCTCTCCAGCAGTGTTATCACTTATTTAACCTTGAAGCCTGGTAACTCTTGCAACTTTCAGAGACTGGTAAGTTCTTACGTTTTCTGATAGAAGAGGGTTCTTCTTCACTCAATGAGAGAACATTTTGTCTTAGAGGAAACGGCCATGTAGCAGGACATTTGAATAGATGCTCAATCAGACAACAGAACCTCAGGGTTTGACTGGCTTGCTGAGAATGTACTACACAACAGTATTACGTTCATAAGGTGCAAATGTTAGTATTTGGGAAAACAGAACTGTACAATACTCTGAGAGGGCCTGCTTCCAAGTAATCAGATTTGTAAGAAAATTATACAAATACCAATTCCTGTTCTCCTTAACAAATATGCTCAGACTTTTCAATTAATTACAGATAATAGGACTTGTTATGTTGTTAGGAAATGCATGTTTTCTAATAGAATCTAAGATGAATCTTATTGTCTACAAAGAGATACAGATAGGGTTGTATTCTGTTTAAATCTTTAATTATAATTTTGCAAATTAAAATCTAGTTTAATGCTTGAGAATAATTTTATACCACCTCATATGTTTGATTCATGTAAATAACTACACATAAAGAATTACACATATAAATAAAATTTTTAACTAAAAACATTTTAAGTTTCCAAATCTTTCCACTTAAATAATATCATCATTACATATTTCTATCACACTAATGCTAATAATTTTTAAGCTTATAATTTAGGGCTTTCTTGATAGTATATTACTATAGAAATATTTTTGGTGTTTATAAAACTTATTGTCTATCATTCTTCTCTCTTTATGAGATATATCTTAAAATATTGATAGCATGTCTACTGATATTGTGTTATACTGCGGCTACAATACAGTTACATATACATAAGGAGCAAGAGCAATTTTCTGTCAAAATAGAATTGCCTCTAACCCTCAACAGGTACATTTGGCAGACCACACTCAACAATGACCACTTCTGAATCCGATTATCATATTGATACTCTGCCCATACTTTGCTCAGTCGTTTTCATGGTAAATAAGATGTTACTCTTTGACTCTGAAGATTTTTATTTTTAATTTGGTTTTTCAAGATAGGGTTTCTCTGTAAGATCTGCCTGCCTATGTCTACAAGTACTAGGTGGGTCTAAATGCATGCCACCACAACCTGAATAATTCCAAAGACCTAATTTGGGATGGTTGTAATATTGTCAGCAATGCTGGAGGTAATGGCTTATGCCTGTAGCCTCGCTACTGGGGAGTCAAAAGCAGCATACCATCCTTGCAACTCAGAGAGGTCAAAGTCAGCATGGGTTAAGTAAAATCATTAGGAAAGAAAGAAAGAAAGGAAGAGAGGAAGGAAGGAAGGAAGGAAGGAAGGAAGGAAAGAAAGAAAGAAAGAAAGAAAGGAAGAAAGAAAGAAAGAAAGAAAGAAAGAAAGAAAGAAAGAAAGAAAGAGAAAACAAGGGAAAAAAGAACATCATTGTGTTGGATTTGGACTCCCCATTAATTACCTTCATTGTTTCCAGTATTGGTTTTCTGTTATGGTCTCCATTTGCTGTAAAAACAGACTTCTTTGATGAGGGGTGGAAGCTGCACTTACCTGTGGTTGTAAGGATAAAATTATAATGTAGTTAAGAATTGTGCTCATCTAGCAAAGAGGCAGTTTAGATATTCTCCTAAGGTCCACGACCTCACTAGCTTCAGGAAACTGGCTAGATTTACAACTAAGCATAATTTCTCACTTTTTAAAGAGTCCATGTAGACAGCTCCTGCATCTATGGCTTAAGAAAAATGGCTAAAGAAGAGAGGAAAAGTGTGGTAAGAGTGAGACTACTGGGAAGTCCGCTGAGAAACAGACTCCCTTAGTCTCCCCTGGCTGCATAACCAAGATCAGGCACAGGCAAGATAAATGGACATGCTAACATGGAAGGGGGGAATTCCCTGGGTCCATCTATAGACAAGGACCCACAGACAACTAATGACTGCCGAGAGAAGGAGAATTAATATCTCCTAGGAGAGAGCCCCGTGTTGTTTGTCCAATGAAGGGTGGTCAGCCTTGAAGCAATTTACACAAACAATAACAAATGGACTCAGCAGGATCTACGGATAACTTGAGAGTTGGAAAACAGGAGAGGGGGTCAAGCGAGTGTAGTACAGATGTGCTGAAAGGAGGAGAGTGAACGGTAACGCTATATAATTAGATTTCAATTCTTGATAACATAAAATTAGTATACTACAAAATAAAAAAATAGTAAATTAAAAATAGCTTGCATTTCAATATAAGTTGTCTCTGTTCACACCTGCTTGTTCCTCCGTTCCTTCCACACTTGACTCCTTGTTGTGTTTTTTTCCGCTCTATCATGCTTTACTTTCACATCATTATCACTCAACCAGAATTCTAGCTTTCGAACTGTATATTTGCATCTACATTCAATTAAGTCATGAACAATGGAGCGTGACTTGTTTAATCAGGTAGCAACTGGATTTAGGGATTGATTTATCTCTGGTAATGTAGATCCATATCAGGAAGGAGGTGAGACATCAAGAGTCTCAGAAAAAAAAAATATGCCCCTATTGTTAGAACGTTCACTTCCTGATGTTGAAGAATTTTTCAGAGGAGGGGCCATTCTGCACTTTTCCGTCAGTAAAGCTTTTAAAACTTGAACAGTGCACACAAGGACAATTGAACTGTCTGGTTATTATTAAGCTGCATCAGTGCCCTCAGCGGGATAATGAAAAACTGAAGGCAATTAAGAAACAATGAAAATTAAGTATGAAGGGCAGAGGAACATTTTGATTGATAACAAATAGTGCTTGAGCAAGATAATTGGATGCTAAACTCAAAAATTAATGGAGTTACAACGTTTCAAAGGAGATATCAGCTGAGGAGATCTGTTATGCCCATGAATAAAAATGTATGTAGAGATTATTACAAATGTTTTGAATACCTGAGCTCACCTGAGCTAAGAGCCTGCATTCCAGGGATTGGAGCCTGCTCTAGAGGGACTGCATTTTGCTCTAGAGAGATGGGTGGAGCATTCTTATTGACATGCACATCAAGTTAAGTTTTTGTGTTTTCCACATACACTGTTCTCCCATGAGAGAACTTAGCAAATTCCACCTCAGCTTGTACTAAAATTTGTGTTTTCGCATATTCCTTAAAAATATTGTTAGTTGTTGCTGTTCCTATAGGCTTTTCACAGAAGTTAATTATTCAATCATTACCAATTCAGCACTGACTTCTCAAACAGTCTCAAATGAGGAGTGCTGGTAACATCTGTCAACTAAATCAGCAGAAGCCAGAAAAAACCATTGGAAATATTCCTTGTTTTTCAGTTTGCAGTAGAAGTTCATCTTGTTGTTTCCACTGTCTAAAACCACTGTTTTAACTAGAAACTAATAGCTTTAAAAGTTGTTTTCTTTGCATACACTTTTCTCCATTTCTGCAAACATGATTGAATTTGGTAAATAGCCTTCACGACTTGGCTAACAAAAGTACCATTTGGAAACTGACTTCTGTCACATCCTCAGCTCATTGAAAACCAATGTAAAGAAATTGTTCTGTGGTCACATTATATTTTTAATTTTCTATTCTTTTAAATATCTGCAAGTTTCAAAGGTTGTGATAAAATTTACTAACAAATCCATTTTTGGCTATATAATTATTAAATGCTTTATTATATAATTGAGTAACAAATAATGCATTTTCAATTTGTTCAAAGAACACATGATCTTAAAGTCTGCATTTTCTCTATTTTGACCTGAGAGAATTTACTATTAATAAATACATGCATTGTTTTATAACAAGATATAATACACTTGGAAGGTTGTGCTGTAGTTACAGCTACATCTTGGTCCTTTTCCTGAGTCTAGTAGCAGTGAGAAACACAAAGAGACTGAATATCATCTAAGAAACAGCAGTTCAATGACTGTGACAGAAATAGTAGGTCAAAATCACACACTGACAAATATGCGAATAAAGCTGGAGCTGCTTGACTGGTTTCTAATTAAAAATGATCCTAGTAATTGTTTATAGACATTGAAATTTAAATTCAATACAATTTGCATTGTATTAAAATTATCTTATGCTCACTAATCATGTGTAAAAAATGTGTAATTTGTGGTTAATACATAAACACAAACCTGTAGACAGGAGTTTCAGTTGCCAAGTCCAACAGCCATTCAGTCCCAAATAAACACACAGAGGATTTTATTAACTATAAACTGTTTGAGCTGTTTCTCAGGGTTATTGCTAACTAGCTCCTATAACTTCAATTCAGCCATATGTTTTTGTCTATGTTTAACCACATGACTTGGTACCTGTTCTCAGTAAGACATTCTCATCTGCTTCTCTTTGTTTAGCTTGTGACTGACTTTCTGCCTTTTCTCTTCGGAGAATTCTCCTAGTCTGATTGCCCCACCTAATCTTCCTGCCTGGCTACTGACAAATCAAAGTTTTATTAAACCAATATGAGTAACAAACTTTACAGTATACAAGTGCATTATCCCACAGCACAAACCATCCATCTTCATTTTATAAACAAGCAAGCCAGATCAGGCTTGTAAGCATTTATAAGGAAAAGCAAATAACTAAACAAGCAGGAAAAAAAAGTTTTCAAAAAACTGCTGTTAGGAAATTCTTGGAGCAACAAGAGAAAAATAGTGGAAAATTAGTAAGCAAAATAAAGATAGTCAAGACAGGGAACCAGATGGGTTATCAATAAGCTTGCTGTGCAATCCTGAGTACCAAAGTTTGGTTCCTGAAGCATCTGTGTAAAAGAGTTTGCGATATTCAACCATGTCTGGAACTTCATGACACCATGACAGGAAGATGCCTGAGACTTGTTGGCAAGTCATTAAAGCCAAATCTGTGAGTTTCAGTTTTAATGAGAGACCCATATGAAAAAAAAAAAAAAGGTGAGAGGACATTGAGAAAGACATCTGACTTTAACTTCTGGTTTCCACACATATGTACACACACACTTATACATACACACGAACATACACATATATACTCTTACACAGACAAACATTGAAAAACACACACATAAACACACACACACAATAATTTTGAGAGGTAGGATACGCAGTAAGCCAGATTTTGATAAATGGATAATAAATCATGAGTCAAATAAATGAACCAAGCAAATAATGGTCAAAATTCATCATAGGTAATGATCCAATTTGAAGTAGCCCAGTGCATGTTTACTTTTATACAATAAGCACTTAATATCTCCATCAAGAAAATTAGAAAATACAAAAAAATATAAAGCCTTCAGTGACCAAATAACAGAATGATAAGAGAATCAAGAACATAAATAAAAGGAATGCATTTATTTGTAAATTGTTGCAACTTATGATGCTACAAACCTTTATAAGAGGAAAATGAGAAAATGTAGGAGGTAAACATTTTATACCTGGATGACAAATTTTCCAAAAAAGGAAATCCATTAAAGAACTTTATAATATGCAGTTTTTTAATGATTTAAATGTTGTTGTGTGTTTTTTAAGACTTCATGAGGTGAGATGGAAACATTGCTCACAAAAAGGTTATTTGAAGAAAAAATAGAAACTTGGATTATATTTTTCACAACATGACATACCCAAATAATGCATGCAAATAAAAAAGCATAAGAAGACAAAGACTGAATAGAACATATAGCTATATAGGACTAGGAAAATTATTGAAAAAAAATAGTCATAATATTTAAATATTTTAGCATGCTTTCCTATGGACAATGAAATATTTTGAACTTTTTAATTTCCTCTTTTCAATAACCTGCATCTCTTTGAAATTGTTACACAGGTTTTCTATGCTGTCACACCGACAAGCTGAGCCTTTCATCACGACATAGGCAAAGAAGTCGGTCATACTGTAGCATGTCTCACCACAGAATCACTGGATCAATGTTTAATTCCATCTCCATCCTATAAATAATGCTAAGGAGCTTGAGGTTGTAATGACCAAGACACCCCAATCCAGTTCTAACACACCTGCACAGTATAGTTTCTCTTCCTGATTTAGCCATCATGAGTTAGTGTAGCTCTTCTGAGAGATGGAAAAACCCATTGGTGATACAGAAATTCCCACAGGCACAATTACATAAGATCTTCATGATAACACTAGTCAGAATTACCTTATCAGGTGCAAGATAGTATTTTACACATATTCACTATGGCTTTGCAAAGAACAAAATGAAAAATAATCATATCGATAACAGAGTCCTTTTAAAAACATATTGTATTCATGTTTAAAATTCCATATGACTATTATACTGAATAAACAAATTTCCATGATAGACTATTACTTCAAATTATAAAGTTATAAAAGAAAAGGAAAGCAACATTTAAATTAAAGGTAGGTAGATGGCACTGTAGGTCTATTTTACTTCTCTTCTGTGAAGAAACTTTTCCCTTAACTTCCGAATGTTAAATGTGGTGTTGAAGGTAATTTACTTCTCAATATCTAGATATTATTAAATATTATTTAATAATAATATTATTAAATCATTTTATTCTG
Source organism: Ondatra zibethicus (assembly GCA_004026605.1). Classification (NCBI taxonomy): domain Eukaryota; kingdom Metazoa; phylum Chordata; class Mammalia; order Rodentia; family Cricetidae; genus Ondatra; species Ondatra zibethicus. The sequence goes on along the minus strand of PVIU01012436.1, from coordinate 39,199 downwards.
TTTATTCTTGAGGTAAGAAAAAATAGGTGTGCTAATTCAGTAGGCTGAAAATCATGTGTAAGTTTTCTGAATTGCTTTATCCATATTTATTCTCTCATACTTCTGTGCTCTAGAACCTGGTATGGAGTAACATTACTGATGGAGTTAGCACTTCATTAGTCTTTAGCTATGGGCTTCCCTAAAGCAGCTGGACATATGGACCACCTTAAAGAGCATCTCTTTATCAATACTAGAGCATCTTTCACCAAAAACAAATGGATGGTTTGGTTCAATAAAATGTTAGCTTTTCATTTTACAATTGTAGCAGGAGAATGTATGGGGAATGCAGAGCCATGGGATATCACAGTTCATGTGTGAAAGAAACTAAAAACATATCCCACTTGGGCTATATGTGAAAGTCAGAACACATTATGTAAGAAAGCCTCAGATTACAAATTCAGGAAAAGTTGGGTCCTATGTAAATGATTCAGAGAAAGAACGGACTTTCCTGGCCATGACCTTTGATCGTATAATCATTCCAGCTCTATGTCCCATTTCTAAACTTAATAAATTGTCTCTATTTCTACCACTGTCTATATGTCTCTGGTTCAATTTTGTGTTCTGTGACACAGATCCTGGAAATCTCAGTGGGTGACCTCCAAAACCTGATCCATACCTACAGCATTTGTATTGATCATGTAAAAGACACAACTTCTTTTTCAGTCTATTTTATTTAAAATAGAATATGAGATCATGGCCCTGTACACCTAAATCCTGTGACTGCATAAAATTTACATGCTAGAAACCAAAGCCACTGCAAACTTCCACCTTTGAGAACTTCCTACCAACATGCATGTGTCTGTAGATGAAAAATAGTGCTAGCAAGAATACTAGATTTTCAACATCAGAACCCTAAGGAACAGAGTCCTTCCAGCTGCCTCAGTTTGAAGCAAATTGTGAACCAAACATTAGAATTCAACTCAGCCATTTCTTTGATGCATGTCTGCCCCACACTTAATAGAGATCCTAACTAACTCCCTCCTACACTTTTGACCCATAGAAATCATGAAATAATAAGCCTTTAACATGTGAAAATGTGTCATGTTTCTTTAGCAGAATAATAATATTAGGTTTTCCTGTAGGCCCATAAGGGACCATTCCAGCCTCAGATCGTTGGCCAATTTAACAGTGTCAGTTGTGGTTTCCATCTCTTGGAATGGGTTTGAAATCCAACAAAGTAGTAGTTGGCTCCTTGTATAACATTTGTACCACTGTTGAGGGCAGATCCTTGATCTAGGTTGCAGTTTTATGGATGGGTCTTGCTGATAGTAACTTTTCTCTCTGATAGCATGCAAAGTCTAACTTTCATCTTCCAGTAATGAGTCAACGAGAGAGTGAAAGTATTAAAGTAGATTAAATATGCTTTGGGTATATTATGCCATCCATTCATTGTCCAAGAGTGAGTCAGGTATTAGTCAATTAAAATTGCTCATTGATAAAACCATGAGTTTTGCCAATAAGTTATTCCCAGGCCAAATAAAGCTATACATAGAAATATATCTACCAAATTTCTTTATAATGTTTCTCAAGGACAATTTGAATCATTTAAAAATTTATTTTTCTCAAACATAAATGTTCAAATACTTTGCGTAACTTTGAAAAATTAGTCAAGTAATTTAAAAACACATGTTTGTTTTCTGTAGCATCAAGTAGTAACTATTCCATTGAGTTGGGATATTATTTCACTCTGACATGTAGTTTCAGGTACTGACATTTCCACTGTGCCAGTATTAGCTAAAATCTTAAATCCCAAAGGTGTTAGTCGTGTTTACACTTGTAGACTTTGATAAGCACATTTTATTTACATTGACTTAGTAATCTGTTTTCTCTTCATAAAACTGACTATCTATAAGTTGTACACCATTTATTTAAATCCCAATTTACTTGGAAAAAGAGATCCAAGAAATATTTAAAAAGTCAAATTAATTCAATGACAACTACCAAAACATTTAGGTCCAAATTGTAGAGATTCTTCACCTTTTGGGGGGGTAGTTTCAGTTATGTATTTTTCTTTGAGTCTATTGTAAAGGTGAATGTTACCATGATCTTCTCAATGTGCTAACTGTGGCCTTTAAAAATGCCAGAATCATTAGCTACCTTCAAAAGCATAAATGAAGGCAGGTGACATGACATGAACAGGTGGCTGCAATGTGTCATGTTGTAATAGGTAATCTGGACTACATGTTAATTATAAAACCTGCTATTGAATTTTGCAATGAAAATACAGGACCTGTGTGAATTAAAAGTGAGTGCACCATGAATTAATGAAATTTAAATTGCTAAGGTTAATTTTAAATTAAATCCTCACACATGCCCTGCTTAGAGTTCCTCCTTTCCTCTGAAAACTTATTCTTGCTTTCAAAATCTGAGACTTTACTTTCACAGATAATTGTTAATCCTTGCTAAACTACTTCTCATGGTTACAGTTACGGTTTCTCCTTACCTTGAAGATTCCATGGATGCAGGCAGACTGAGCCACCTGCGAATGCTAAACTTAGAATGAAAGAGATGCCAGGATTCCAGATAAACTTGAACAAGTGCAACCTGTTAGCACCATAGTTTATGTGATTTGAACTCCGATGATCATTGAAGTACAACAGTCCAGTGTTAGAGATAACCACCATAGTTATCTCACATTCTGATGCCTTTTCTTTTCCTAAGCTTTCTATGCCCCTGTCTTTACTGTCTCCCCTTTCAAAAACTTCCTTCATATGCATTCTTTAAATTAAATGGTCTTTTTCTTAGAAGACAACCTCTGTCACAGCCGCATCGACAGAAGTTCTGCACAAACAGCCGTCACAATTATTTCCTGCATTTTTCACCTTTAAAATTTAACTTGAAATCTGTAAGATCTAAACACCATTTCAACCTATTTGAAATTTATGGTTTATATGTTGTATCCTTAGCAGCCAATTTTTGTTCCAACCAGTTGAGACTGTTCTTGGGCATTAGGAACCTAAGGGTATTTTCAAGCATTTAAAGCAGGTGACTTTTAAAGACAAAACCACATTCTGGTATCTTAATCTGCAGCTTCTTGGAGAGGTTTGTGTAAGCAAGAAGAAAAATAGAAGCTAAAGCAAGTGGTTGGTTGAAGGGGGAGGTTTACACAGTAGACAGTTTAATAGAAGCTAAGGTAAGTTAACTAGAGCATTTTGACCATGGGTTCTTGCTTTCAGTTTCTCTTAAGCATTTGTAAAGCTCAGCTTTGGATTATATTACAAGAAGTGATATTTGTGAAGCATTATATGATCCTATAGTAAGGAACACAAATCAAGCCAAATATTATGTGTCTACAGAAAAGAGTCTAAAGTTAAGTACAACTCATGAACCAGATGCTAATCACCTTGAGTGTAATAATGTCTTTCATGTGGCTTAAAACGAAGAACCATAAAAACAAGGTTGTTGTTAGAGAGCTATGGAACCGTAAAATGTAAAAATTGGGAGCATCAGCACCAATACTTCCATGCTTTTCCATTTATAATATCAAGTGGAGCTGGTGAGATGATTTAGTGTGTATTAGCAATTACAAAGATGGAAGGAGAGAACAGCCTCCACAAGAGTTGTCCTTTTATCTCTAAATGGTCAATGTGGCGGTGTATACACACGCACACACACACAAACACACACATACACACACATGCGCACACATATACACACACAGAGGAGAAATAATGTAGCTATAGTATATCTTCCAAACATTAATTAACATATTATAAAAAAGGGTTTACAAATTAATTGGATAAGTATAAATTTGAGTTATTTTTTTTAAATTCCTTTTTTGTTCATTTATCTCAAAATTGTTTAATGTAATCACAAACTATGTAGCAGTTCAAAAGTTTTGCTGCAAACATTACTGCTGAGTGCATGTCAATCTTGAATTTAAACATGTATTCTTTATTGTATCACCCAAAACTATGTTTTTAATTGAATTTATATTTTATCTTTCTGAATGGATTTATCGTGTGTACACATAAGTGTGCATGTATATATGCTCATACCTATGAGTGTATATGTGCGAATCTGGCCAAGGCACACGTGCATACGTGTGTGTGTATGTATGAATATGTGTGTGTGTCTACATCAAATGACAACCTTTTTTGTTTTAATCAGAATCTCACTTTGACCTTGTTTAAGATAGGATTTCTTTGTTGTTTTCTGATGTACATCAGGCTATATGGTCCAAGGCTTCGTATGTTCTCTTTGATCATCATATCTCTCCATAGAAGTGATGGGAATATATTTACCTTAGCATGTCCTACTTCTTGTGAGTTTTAGAATATGAACTTGTTCAGAACTAAAACTCTTATCCTATCAATTTGTTCCCAAATAATACTTAAATCTGTCACATTAGAAATTATCTATTCCAGTCCACATATTGAGAACTTATCTGATTACCCTGACAAAAAAGAAAACTTAGTACAATAATGGAATTCCACATAGTTTAATATAGTTGTAATTTAAATTTGCTACAAGGAATGTGGTTGGAGAAATAAAAAAATATGTTGATTTCTGAATAATTCTTTTACTTTATGATTTCCCTTAGCATCTTTAATCTGATATATGTTAAATCTGTTGACTGTCAAATTGAACATGTAAAATATACAATAATAATTTTTGATATTTCTTATCTTATCAACATTGGTATCTTAATTCAATGACAATATTTCTTTGGTCTACTACTTAAAAATAAAATAAAGTTGTATGTGCAACATTACAGGATGTTCTAGAAAATTATATTGTGAAAAAAATTCAGTACCTTGTTACTGAATTTATAGTTCAGAAAGAAATCAGATTAAAGATGCTAAGGGAAATCATAAAGTAAAAGAATTATTCAGAAATCAACATATTTTTTTATTTCTCCAACGACATTCCTTGTAGCAAATTTAAATTACAACTATATTAAACTATGTGGAATTCCATTATTGTACTCAGTTTTCTTTTTTGTCAGGGTAATCAGATAAGTTCTCAGAGTGTGTTCTGGGCTGATCTTGAATTTCTTCTGCGTCTATGGATGACATGAACTCTCTCCAGTTTTCCAAGTATTGGTATTATTTACTTGTGGTGTCATGTCTTACTTAAGGGTCTTAATATTTCAAGTAACAGTAGCAGTAGTAAGTATATGATTAGTTATATTTGTGTCAAATATTTAACAATAAGCTACTTATATCAGAAATAACAAGGAGTTGGAAAAAATTTTACTAACTAAAAATCACTTCAATATTTTTCATATCTATATTTAAAAGTATTTAATAAATACATTTTACATTGATAAGAACTATATAAATGTTATGGTGTAGGAGGTCCTTCTGTCTATGTGGTGCTTTTTTTGGTTGAATAAAGAAACTGCCTTGGCCTTTTGATAGGGCAGAACTTAGGTAGATAGAGTAGACAGAACTGAATGCTGGGAAGAAGGGCAGACAGAGAGCCTCCATGGAGCTGCCAGGTCAGACATGCTGAATCTTTCCCGGTAAGTCATGACCTCATGTTAAATACCAGTTATTAGAAATGGGTTAGATCAAGATGTGAGAGTTAGCCAATAAGAGGCTAGAGATAATGGGCCTGGTAAATACAGATAATTAGAAGTGGGTTAAACCAAGATGTGAGAGTTAGCTAATAAGAGGCTGGAGATAATGGGCCAGGCAGTGATTTAATTAATACAATTTTTGTGTGATTATTTTGGGTGTAAGCTAGCCAGGCAGCTGGGACGAAAAGCAGGCCCTATCTCCTCTTACAATGTTATATAAGGTTTTTTGATTGAATCTCTAGTATGGAATTTTTAACTCAGCTGACTTCTTTACATATTTGCTCAAGTAGAAGGATTAAAACCGAAAATACTTGAAGAATTCATACAACTTATTAGGAACAAATTAAGTAGCCTAATTAAAATGGGTAAAGTTCCAGGTAGAGTAATTACTGAGCAAATGTAAAATGACCAATTTATAGATGAACAAAGTATTCAATATCTATAATGATCAGAATGCATGAAAAAACTACAATAAGATATTTTCTAATGCCTTTTAGAAAATTTTTATCAAAACTAAAAAGAGAATTAAGGTGGTACAGAATATGGGAAACAAACAAACATTGTACAAGGCTCTGAGGAACATATGTTACCTCTAAAATACTTAATTTCTTAAAGTTAAAATATCTCTGCTGTTTGACTTACCAGGAGCAATTCAAGTATATATTCAAAGAAATATTCAAATATATATTCAACGTATATATTCAAAGAAAATTAACTCAGTATGCTGAATTAAACTGCACATTTCCATGTTAGTTTCAACATTATTTATAACAACCAAGTTATGAAATTAGAATCAGCCAATGTAGAAAGACAATTATAAATGTAAACTACATGTATGCAACTCAATTTTTAAAATCACTTTTCCTGCTTGAAAGGGGAAATATGCACTTGTGATAACATGTGTCCAACTAAAGAAGGATTGGCAATTAAAATAAGTGAAGAATTGAGGTCTTTGCATAGCATGATCTCAATTACATGTGTAGAAATTAAAATTTCCAGAAACAATAAAGTGAAACTTAAAGTTTCAGTATTTGAGAGTCAAAGTTTCTTAAAACAAGAGATACATATTCTTGAAGTCTGTTGTACATCATGATGACTCTAAGTCATAATAGATTATAGTGCACTGGAACCTGGAAACTCATCTCATGAAAACCAAATGCTAACTCTCATTGGCTGTCCAGCAATAGACAGACATATGACTTATATGGAAGGAAAGGTCTAGTGGTCAGTTTCAGGAACTTCTGAAGCTGCCTAGATTTTTACTTCCTGCGCTTAACATTCCCTGTAGAATGGAATATTTTACCATCCCCCCTTAATTGTATATTGTAACTTGTTTCCTTCCAAGGTAGAGAGTTTTGTCTCAGAGGAAGTTGCTGATTAATTATCACATTTCAGGATTAATAATAAAACTTCAGGATTAATATGTATTTCTAAGCATAAAATAAGTTTCATGACATGGAAGGCATGCAGTTTCTGAATTATATATATTATTTTAGTTTGTTTATAATTCATAAGTTTTAAGTTGTGAGATATATGTTAAATGCTTGTAGCTCAAATAACATTTATTATGAGTGGCATATTCATGGGACACCCTAAAGGCTTACCCTATGGCAAAACAGTACATATACAGTATTCCATGTACAACCAGTACTTTAAATTGGTATACTTCTTTAAGTGGTTCAAAATTTTACTAATATTTTTCATTGCACACAGTAAAGGTTTATTTTGACCCTCTCATATGGGAATTTCATGATCAAATTCACCTTGCTATTATTTTGTTTTCTCCTTTTCCAAATCCATAGTATAGCAATACTTTAAGTTTTCACTTTAAAGCCTTATTTTTATTTATAATCATTTCTGTAGGAGTGATAAGAAATGCCAGTAGTATTTAGATCTGTGGTTCCCTCAAGGCTAAAACTACTGAAATTATTTTAATGCATTTATTAGCTGTTCATACTTTTTTCATTTAAATCTCTGTTCTTGTTCAAGGCAAATTTGTGGTTAGGGTTATTTTATTTATTTTGTTGAAGTTTTACTGTTATTTATGTAATCTACATATCAAATTTGTGTCTGATGAGTATTTGATAAAAGTTCTGTTCAATTATATAGGCTTCTTCTTCACTATGTTGCTGATTGTTCCTTCTGTAAGTGCAGAAGACTACATTCACTGTGACAACAGAATATACACACAGAAGACTACCTTCACTATGACGACAGATAGCAATACACTATGTACACACAGAAGACTACCTTCACTATGACAACAGATAGCAATACACTATGTACACACAGAAGACTACCTTCACTATGACAACAGATAGCAATACTCTATGTACACACAGAAGACTACCTTCACTATGACGACAGCAATACGCTATGTACACACAGAAGGCTAACCTTCACTATGTTGCTTATTCTTTCTGTAGTCTACTTCTTCACTGTGTTGGTTGATCTTTTAAAAATGCAGAAAACTTTAAATGATATTTTGATATAGTCACATCAGCAAACTTTCTAACTTGCTGAGCTTCTGGGGAAAGTCAGGGATCACAAATATCAGTAAGCAATGCATGAAATTAAAAAAAATGAAGAACAAAACCCACACAATTATATCAATTGTGATAGAAAAACTCTTTAACAAAGTTAGACATCCTTTTATTATGAAATCCTTGAATAAAAAACAAAGAAGATCTAACACAAATGATTCAGAAGTGATTTTAAAACCCTAAAAGGGAAAATACTTCACAGAATTCATTTTATAAAGCTGTGACTCCAACTCCCGTTACGTAAGACTGGAAAACTCAGCAAAACTATTTTCCTATTTTCTTGATGACCATAAAAACAAAATTTCTAAATTAAATAATTCAACGCCAAATTTAATGTTTATGACATTTACACAGCATGACTAGTGGTCATGGTACTAGAATGTACTCTCGATGCTACCAGAAGAGAAAGGTAAACACCAGCTCAGCTTGATATCCTATAAATCACCGACCCAGGGATAAACCATGATGACTTCATTGTAAGATTTGTTAGTGTAACAGCGGATCACAGCATGCGACACAGCATGGTAAGCAAACTTACCAATATCTGACTGGATTTAAAGCACTCCATTACATGGAACCAATACACAGCATTGCTCAGATGGATAAGAACCTGAGAATAGATAAGCCAGAGACCTAGAGAAAAACAGAATGCTGCAACATAGTAATATAATGACTCCTAGTGGCATTTTGCTGTACTCACAGAACAGTGTCTGGCTCAGCCATCATCAAAAAAGTTGCGTCCGGCAGTAGGTGAGAACAAATACAAAGACTCACAACTGGACAATATACAGAGAGAGAGAAAGAGAGACTTGCTGGTATATGCCAATGTAGTAGTCATAAATAAATCTAAACATGGAAAAATCAAACATTTGCATCGTTGTTCCTTTAAAACAGTAAACTTAAGATTTCTAGAAAAAGCCATGGGTCATGCCGGCCTCCTTCATTTTGAGTTTCGTAAACATTGGTAGCAGTGGCTTGCACTCACTGCAGGGAAGGCGCACTGAAGGATTGGGGCGCTATTCTCTTTTCCTTCGATGCATCTGGGTTCATCCTCCATCTGAATTCTCACCAACATACGGCTTCTGCAGAGTCTTTTCTCCCTACTGTCACTTCACTATTCAGCGAAGTGATGAAAGCATCCTTAGATCAAGTACAGTAAATAATAAGTCTCTTTTGAGTTCTCAACACGTATTAAAAATTCCCCTATAAGTTCATATACACCTTTCTAGTCTTCTCTCTGAAATATAGCACAGGGAATGTCATAAACTATTACATCAAACTTAACTGCCAAATGCTATTATCATACCTACACACTTATATTGCAAAAATGGGCATTTAAATCCATGTCAATAGAAACGTTGAAGAATACAGAGATATTAGATATCAATACTTTAGTTATTGCTCATATTTTAAGAGAAACTTTGCTATTGTACGTCTACTGTTATATCTTGCCCAAACAAGACACCAGGGACTACCCGATAATTCTATTGATTAGGAAGATGAGTGGGCTGAGAATGTTTGAATAATTTCCTTTGGAAAGCCAGAGGATGAGTTATAAGGAAAGACAGTGGACAATCAGAAATGAATGCCCTGTTAATTATGGAAAACATAAATTTTCAACTATGCTAGCCATTCAGATCTCTGTTTCTTCTATATATTTTAATAGATTTAGGTTGAAACAGATTTAGTATTTGTCATATTATTTTCTCTCTGGAAGAATAAATAAGTAGATACAGCATCACTGAAAGTGACTTTAATGAAGTCTATAAAATCCATAATGAAAATAAGTTCAACAGAACATTAAGTAAATGAAAGCAAACAAAGTCATTACATGAAACATGTTGTTAAGCCCAATGGTAGTGCCCTAGTAAGGGCAGCAAGAATGAACAATTAAACATAAAATTACTATCTTTAATACATTATTATGCTTTATGATTTATTGAAGAAGAAACAAATTTCAAGAAATGCTGAATCTTCACACTTAGAATGAGGTTAAAAAATATCAAGAAGATCAGCAGATAAGGTTTAGCTGGTAAAGTGCTTACTTACCTTAGATTCAGGATGCCCTAGGTTCAATCCCTATTACTGCATAAAAATTGGGTGTGCTAGTGCTGCAATCCTAATCCTTAGCAGGTGAAGGCAGGAGTATCCGACGTTCAGAATCATTATTGCCTACATTATAAGTTTTAGGTGAGACTGGCCTACATAAGATGCTGTCTCAAAACACAAAACATAAAAGAATTGAGGATTCAATTTGAAAGTTTCGACACAGTGCTTATTTTAGTGCTGGACAGAAACTTCGCTTATCCGCATCTCTTGTATAAACAAGGGGCATCATTGCCGTTAATTTAAAGTGTTTTTGTATTAATTAATCATTTGACTGGCTGTTAATAAACACTTTTAAAGAATGTTAGAAATATATTTTGCAGTAATTAAAAACATATCATAATATTATTTGCGCACACACATATATACAACTTTCTCTCAAGCTGTGTTCACTAGGAAATGAAAGGTAAACATGTCTTAATGTGGAATGCTTATAAAATAGAGAATGATTTAATTCATTACACAAGTTCATTTTATTCTCTTGACAAAGTACCTGTGTTTGTCTTGGAACTCATTAAACTGATAGTGTATTGAGTAAAATGTAATTTAACCTTTAATTAAAAGATCATTATTAGAACTTAGCATTTTAATGAGACAGCTAAAATGAATTAATTGCAGTAGAAAAAATATGGTTGAACTACTATAGTGTATGATAGATTATAATTAGGGAATTATGTCAAATATTATATGTAAATGGAAATTATGTTATTCAAAACTTAACCTGAAGTTAATTTCTTAATATAGAGCATGATTATAGTAAAATAATGTATTTATTATGTCTTACTAAAGATATTAATAATATTTTAATAGTTTCTATCAATGGAATTAGTACTTATAAGATACAAAATGTATTAAAGAAATGATATACGGACCTTTGCTTAGAAGATCAAAGTAGTTAATATGGTGTTATAAATTATTTAATTAATTACATATATTATTTATAAGTTATATTCAAACATTAGTCACATGTTACTTTATTTCTTCAAAAATTCATGGTTCAAAAACATGTTAAACTATATAAATGTGTGTGCAAAAAATGCTATATGCTATCAACAAAGAATAAGTGATTTTATCTGATATAAAGAAGCCTAAGCTAACAATATTTCTCCAATTTGTGGCATAACAAGTTTGAAGAGTACTTTGTATAAATTGTCAAATACTCAATAATATAATGCTTAAAAAAAGTGCAATATGGACACAGAACATAAGTCAAGGAGAGTGTTTATGCCTTGCTCAGACAGTCTATTTTATCTTTCAGTTTTTCAATGCTCTTAATATTGATCATGATGTTTCTGGCTGAATTCACTTACTAATATGTTTTTCAAATATCTAATAGATAGTTGATAATTTACTTGCATGAGTTATATACATGATGTATATTTAGGTGAGTTTACAGTTAAAGAAATGAACTTAATTGTGTAATAATAATGTGGGGTTCGAAAGGGTTCATAAGGCAAATTTGATTGACAAAATGTTCAAGATCTTTCCTTAGAATACAAATAAAACAACAACAATGAATCTATCACAATCAAAAGTGAGCTTTCAAGGCAGGCAAGATGGCAAAGTCCCTGACTCCAGGCCTCTGACTTAAGTTCAGTCTCAGAACAAGGAGACCAATGACTCCCTTAAATTATCTTCTCATCCACTGGCAGTTTAAGCCATGTCTGTAACACACGTATATATCAACACACACACACACACACACACACACACACACACACACACACACACACACACGCAAACACACAGAGCAAACATGCATAAAACAAAACTATTAATGAAATAACAAAAGCACCCTTTATAACAATTATCAGTAAAAAATATCAGTTGTGGTAATTTTAATAAGAAGTGCCTCCCATATACTTAGGAATTTAAACACTTGGGTCAGAGTTGTTGGTATTGTCTTGATAAGCTTCAGATGCGTGGCCTTGCAGAAATAAACCGGTGCAAGCTTTGACAGTTCATAACCTCATGCCACTTCCACGGCTACTTCATGCTTTTGGTAAAAGATTTGATTTGTCAGTTCCTGCTCCTGTGCAATGCCTGCATATTTCCAAGCCTTCAAAGCATCTTATCACTCTGGGACCTTAAGCCAAACACAAGCTCCTTCTTCCATAGATCACTTTTGGTTTTGGTGCTTTATCACAGAACCAGAAAACAATTAATACAGACATTGTCACTAGGAGTCGGCTGTTGCTTTGAAGAAATAAGTTGTGGTTCTTAAAGAGAACTGGGGAAGACTTTGGGATGTTTGACTAGAATTTGGTGGAATACTGAGAGCAGAGATTAAAGGGACATGTTAATAGTTCCCTGGATGGCAACAATTTTGAGAACAAAGACAACAGAAAGGGTCAACTAAAGAGGTTTCTGAGAAAAGAAATGCTTTTACAACTAGGATATAAGCCATTCCTCTTCTATTTTGGCAAATGATCTGTGTGTTGTTTTACCTTGTTCTAAGAACTTGTCTGAGGCTTGATTAGAAGTAATGGATTCACTTCTTCGGTGGAGGATTTTTTGAAGACATTGTAAGGTTGAATGTGTAGTATCATTACTTATAATGCTTATAATGAAAAAAAAAACAAGTAGGTCAAAAGGAACCAAAAAAGTACAGTTTTGTGAAGAAAAACAAACAACTACAGGACCAGGAAGCTATAGTTTGTTCTAGAAGAAAGGCTACTATTGTTATGCAATTAGTGCCATTAAGAAGGGGCGTGCTCTGCCACAGAACAAAGAGAAGGGTACACTCAGAGCCTCCATCCAGGTAAACTTCCAATTTATGAATGAAGAAAGGACAGGAGTTCTCTGTTCCTTGAAAGGAAATAATTTTTAGAAATCCAGCATCAAATTAATATTAATATATAAACAAAAAATGTGCCTTGACAGAGAACTGCATTCACTCACATGTAATATATTTATTTGGATCATAGTGTTTGCAGGAATCTCTGCTGAGGGCATATGTCTTTTGCTGTGCTCTTTTAAATGCCATGGTGCTGCGAAAATCAAAATATATAGATCAATGCATTAGTTGTATAATATTGGGAATGCTACATTATGTTTAGAATCATAATTTCTTAAGAAACAAAGTAAGGAAAATCCCACACCACAAAATTTATTCAAATTATAAAGTCATTTTTGTAGCATATAAATAGAAAATGTTTTATTGTGTAAATATAATGAATAGTTATATTTTATAAAGAATTATAATTAATCAGTTAATACTCCAGTTATTTTACTGAATGTCAGACTTGTTTTCCTATCTAAAAGTAATGGCACTGAAAACATTGGAAAACAATTTGATCAACATTAACTCTTAGACAGGGCTATTGAGTGGGATAAATTTGAGTCATATAGTATTCACAATACATTCTGATACAAAGAACTTCTGATATAGTGTATTCTGGTTTTAGGAAGAAATACTTTCCTTCACAATAACTATTATCTATTTATTCTACCCGTGTAAACAGCAATAAAACCTCTATTCAGTTTATTTTAATATTAAAATACATAGTTTTATAATTCTCATGAACACCTTTCATTTAAATTTAAACTGGCTACATATGGGCAAGTTCACAATGTAATTAATTTTGTTTTGTATTTAACCTAAAATCTTTTTAAATGACTTTTAAATTTTAAGGTGATTTTGGTAAAATATAGATAGAACTTTATGTGTATATATAGATATGGAAATTAATATGCATATAGCCATATATTTTACTTTACTCAGTTGTGAACATCTTACATAAAGCAATATTTGGAGCAGTAAAATTTCTGCTGTTCTCTCTTCACATCTACTGGCCAATGTGATTTTTAAAATCCTGTTTAATTTTGTAAGTATTGTAATAGAATGATTACAATGACCTGATTGCCTTTGTCAAAACACCAACATTTATTCATTGGAGTAGCGCCTTATTCTAATATAATTCTGTACATCAGCTTGACAGTATGTTCTCCAGTGAAATAACATTTTTTGCCTCTTTAATTATATGGCCTTTCAGAGGTTTTGTTAAAGACTCCTTCATTCTGAAAGTCATTAGAATCACCTGAATTCACAACAGTAAAAAATAGACAAATGACACTTGATCACTGAGTTTAATTATCCCAAGATGTGTGGTCTTTTTGTATGTGATAAGAATACCACTGTCTTGTTTTTAAACTGAAGTTTGAAACATGGATATTATTCCTTCTAAAATGATAAAATATCCATAAGTTATAATTCTGATATTAAAATAAAATAATTTCTCTGTAAAATTATTTAATTCAATGCACACAATCATATTTAATTGATTTTTACTATTTTATATTTTATTCTATTATGATTTACTAACACCAACTTTTAGTATAGATACAAATGCTGCTTACTGGATATGTCCTTTGTTGTTTGAGGGACTGATATCAACTGACACCTCCACTTGTGTCATATTTGGAGAGTATTGTGCAAGATTCTTGTATTAGGATATCCTACAAGTGCTAGACAGCATAACAGAAGTGAAAAAGTCAGAGAATCTATAATCACTGAGTATGGTACAGATAACCACTAACAAAATATTGTCTATAACTATAGAAAGATGGCTCAGAATTTAAGAGGACATACTGTTCTTACAGAGGACCCCAGTGTGGTTCCTAGTGACCATGTCAGATGATTTACAACCAATTGCTACTGCAGCTCCATGGAGACTTAGTGCCTATGGCCTCCACAAGGGTGTGCACTCATTTGCCAGTACTCATATGGCAATACCCATGCCAAACACATGCACAATAAAATAATAATAATAAATATCTGGCATTAGTGTTCACGCCTTGGTAGCTAAGAACTAGTAGATGAAGGCAAATAAACTATGTTTTTGCATGTTTTTGAATCAATAATAACAATTGTGTGTGTTTGTCAATGTTTTGATTAATAACTTTCAAATTTTATATTATTAACAAATTGAAAATACAAAATCATTTTTTACTGATTCTCTCATCTGTTACATTCTGACCACACTTTTTCTCCCTCTTCTCTTCTCTTCTCTTCTCTTCTCTTCTCTTCTCTTCTCTTCTCTTCTCTTCTCTTCTCTTCTCTTCTCTTCTCTTCTCTTCTCAGTCTTTTACCCTCATCCCCATCCACTCCTGCTCTGTTTCTTTTTTTTTTTTAAGAAAAGGGCAGACCTCCCAGGGATATATACCTAAACATGGCATATCAAGTTGCAATAGGACTAGGCTCCTACCTTCATAGCAAGGCTGGTTGAGGCGATATAGTAGGAAGCAAAGAGTCCCAAAAGCCGGGAAAAGAATCAGAAGCACGGGGCTGGAGAGATGGCTCAGAGGTTGAGAACACTGAGGGCTCTTCCAGAGGTCCTGAGTTCAATTCCCAGCAACCACGTGGTGGCTCACAACCATCTATAGTGAGATCTGGTGCCCTCTTCTGGCCTGCAGGCATACATGAGGGCAAAACACTATATACATTATAATAATAATAAAAAAGAATCAGAAGCACCACTGTTCCCTGTTTGGAGATTTACAAAAATATAAAGGTTATGAGAGTGTAGGTCATTCGAATGTGTGACTCGCTTGTTGTTGGTGCATTCTTAGTGAGCCCCTGAGTCCAATAGTTGCTTCTGGTGACTTTGACCCCTGTGGCTCCTACAATTCTTTTCTCCCCTTTTGCACGATTCACTGAGGTCCACCTAATGTTTGGCTGAGACTCTGCATCTGTTTCTATTAGTTAATAAATACAGCCTTTCTGACATTGATTATTCCAGTTCCTGTCTACAATTATAGTGGAGTATCAGTAGGAATCATTTCATTTACTTATTTTATTTGTTTGCTTGTTTTTGGTCTGGCATGTTTGGTTCTATCCTAGGTCGCTATCCTGGGCCATCAGGTTCTCTCCGGTTTCTGGTCCTTCAGGAAGTATCAGGTATGTGCTCTCTATCATTGCATTGCATGGGTCTTAAGCTTGATCATTCATTCATTGGCCACTCCCACAATGTCTGCATCACTTTTACCACAGAAAATCTTGCTGGCAGAATAAATTACAGGTGAAAGTTTTTGTGCTGGGTTGGTCATCCAATACCTTCATTGCAAGTCTTGTCTGGTTATACAATATGGCCAGTTCAAGCTCTGTATCCCTCGTTACTAGGAGTCTTAGCTAGTCATCCTAATATATTGCTGGGAGTTTCAATAGCACTAGGTTTCTACCTTGCTCCCAAATTGCCCACAATTCCAGTTTTCTCTCTCAGTACTCTACACTTTAATACTTCCCCCACCTGATCCCTCCTATGCCCATTCAGCTTGACCTCCACCCACAATATCTATTCTTCCAAGAGAGATTCATGTATTCCCCCCCCCGCCCCCCGACTGAGCCCTCCTTGTTACTTAGCCTCTCTAGTTCTGTGGATTGTAGCATGGTTATCCTTTATTTAACAGTTAATATCCATTTATAAGTGAGTACATACCATGTTTGTCTTTCTGGGTCTAGATTGACTCAATCAATATGATTTTATCTATTTTCAATCATTTGCCCATAAGGTTCACAGCGTAATTTTTTTTAAACAACTGAGTAATACACCGTTGTCTTGAGGGACATTTGAGTTGTTTCCAGATTCTATTACCAATAAAGCTGCTATGAACTTAGTTGAGCATTGTGATTGTGGTAGGCTGGAACATCTTCAGGTATACACCCAGGAGTTGTATAGCTGGGTCTTGAGGTAGATCTATTTCCAGTTTTCTGAGAAACCATTGTATTAATTTCCAAAGTGACCGTACATGTACGCACTTCCACCAGCAATGAGCAAGTGTTCTCCTTGCTCCACATTATCTCTACCACGAGGGGTCACTTGATCTTATGATCTTCGCCATTCTGACAGGTAAGATGGAATAAGTGGGAATCTCAGAGTCATTTTAATTTGCAATTTCCTTATGGTTAAGGATGCTGGAAATTTTTGAAAGTGCTTCTCTGCCATTTGAGATTATTTTGTTGTGAATTATCTGTTTTAATATGTATCCATTTTTAATTTGATTACATGGTTTGTTGATGTATAGTTTTTGATTTCTTTGTATATTTTAGAAATCAGCCCTCTGTCAGATGTGGATTTGGTGAAGATGTTTTCCTATTCTGTATGCTGAAATTTGGTTTTATTGAAGGTATACTTGGGCTTATAGAAACGTTTCATTTTCATGAGGTCCCCTTTATTAATTATTGCACTAATTGTGTTCCATTCAGGAAGTTGTTTCCTGTATGTTCAAGGCTATTCCTTTCTTTCTCTTCTATCAGGTTCACTGTATCTGGTTTAATGTTGAGCTCTTTGAGCCACTTTGGCATGAGTTTTGTGAGAGTGTTAGATATGAATCTATTTGAATTATTCTATATGCTGACAACCAGTCATACCAGCACCTTTTGTTGAAGAAGTTTTCTTTTTTTCATTGTGTAATTTTGGCTTCTTTGTCAAAAATCAGGTATTCATAGGAGTGTGGATTTGTGTCTGCATCTTTTTTTTTAAAATTCTTTTGACACAACTGTCTGTCTTTATGCTAAAACTATACTGCTTTTATTATTATGCTCTGTAGTAGAGTTTGAAATCAGAGATGGTGATAACTCTAGAAATTATTTTGTTGTACAGGATCGCTGTAGCTATCCTTATTTTTTTTGTTTTTCATAAGAAGTTGAATATTATTATTTCAAAATCTGTAAAGAATTGTGTTGGAATTTTGATGGGGATTGCCTTGAGTCTGTAGACTGCTTTTGGTAAGATGGCATTTTTTACTATGTTAGTCCTATTGATCCATTAACATGAGAGATCTTTCTATTTTCTGATATCCTTTTCAATTTCCTCCTTCAAAGACTTGAAGATATTTATTACATTGCTTGCTTAGTTAGAGTTACCCTGTTATCCCCAAGATATTATATATAATTTGTGACTATTGTGAAAGATGTTGATGCCCTGATTTCTTTCTCAGCCAAGTTTTAATTTGTATATAGGAAAGCTACTGACTTTTTCCAGTTGACCTTGTATTATGCAATTTCTGGAGGTTTTTTATCAATTATAGAAATCAATAGAAGAATTTTTATGTCAATAATGTATAATAGCATATCATCTGCAAATAGCAATACTTTGACTACTTCCTTTCCAGTATGCATTCCAGTAATCTCCTTTAACTGTCTTATTGCACTAGCTAGAACACCAAGTACAATATTTAATAGATATGTAGAGAGTAAACAGGTTTGTTTTGTTCCTGATGTTAGTGAAATTGCTTTAAGTTTCTCACCATTTGATTTCTTACTTGGAGATAGGCTATATTGCCTTTATTTTTGTTTAGGTATGCCCCTTGTATCCATGATTTTGCCTATACTTTTCTCATTATATTATTGACAAAGTATAGTATATATACTCAATAATAATATGTAATCAATAATATAATGATTTTATAAATGATCAATAATATAATGATTATATATTTATTATTCATATATTATTGTGGATTTTGTCTAAGACTTTTTCAGCATCTAAATAGATGATTTTATATTATTTTATTTTATTTCTTTCAGTTTGTTTATATGATGTATTACACTGAGAGATTTTTATATGTTACAATATTCCTTCTTCTCTGGAATGAAGCCTACTTGACCATGGTGGATGATGTATATCTTTATAAAGTATTCTTGGATTCTGTGTATTTTATTGAATATTTTCCATCATTGTTCATGAAGGAAATTGGTCTATAGTTCTCTTTCTTTATTGAGTCTTCTTATGGTTTGGGCATCAATGTGATTGTGGCCTAATAAAATGAATTTGGCAATGTTCCTTCTGTTTCTATTTTGTGGAATAATTTGAGAATTATGCCTTAAATCAGTCTAGGCCTGTTTTTTTGTTTTGTTTTGTTTTTTGAGAGAGTGACTTTGACTGACTGCTTCTGTTTCCTTAGGGATTTCCTTAGGGATGTTTATCCCATTTTGACTTAACTTTGGTATTTGGTAAGGGGCATATATAAAAAAAAATTGTCTCTTTCTTTTAGATTTCCTAATTTTAAGGAGTACAGGGTTCTGAAGTCAGACATAATGAGTCTTTGGATTTCCTTAGAGTCTGTTGTTATGTCCCCCTTGGTGTAGGAGGTCCTTTTGCATTTGTGTTGCTTTCATTGGTTAAATAAAGAAAACTGCTTTGGCCTTTTGATAGGGCAGAAATCACGTAGGTGGGATAGACAGAACGAAATGCTGGGAAGAAGACAGTGTTGCAGACGCCATGGTTCTCCTGCCCGAGGCTGACACTGATTAGGAATCTTTCCCGGTAAGCCACGACCTCGTGGTGACATACAAATTATTAAAAATGGGTTGAATCAAGATGTGAGAGTTAGCCAATAAGAGGCTAGAAATAATGGGCCAAGCAGTAATTTAATTAATACAGTTTCTGTGTAATTATTTCAGGGGTTAATCTAACCGAGCACCCTATTCCATGCCCTTTACTACACTCCTTTTCCTTTCTCATTTTGCTAATTTTGATATTCTCCTTGTCTTTAGTTGGTTTGTACAAGCATTTGTCTGTCTTGTTGATTTTCCCATAAAATCAACTCTTTGTTTAATTGACTCTTTGCATTGTTTTTCTTCTTCCTATTTTGTTGATTTCAGACCTCAGCTGATTATTTCCTGTTGTCTACTCCTCTTGGGTGTGCTTGCTTCCTTTTGTTCTAGAGCTTTCAGGGGTGCTGAGAAGTTTCTAGTATGAGATCTCTGCAATTTCTTTATGAAGGCACTAAGTACTGAGAACTTTCCTCTGAGTTCTGTTTTCTTTGTGTCCCATAGGTTATTGTATGTTATGCCTTCATTTTCATGGAATTCTAAGAAGTCTTTGGTTTCTTTCTTATTTCTGACTTAACCCAGTATCCAGCCAGTTGAGAGATGTTCAATTCTCATGAGTTTGTAAGCTTTCTGTTGTTTCTGAAGTTGTTGAAATCCAGTTTTAGTGTGTGGTACTCTGATAGAATATAGGGAATTATTTAAATTTTCTTGTATCTGTAGAGACTAGCTTTGTGAGCAGGTATATGGCCAATACTGGAGAATGTTCTTGAGGTGCTGAAATGAAGGTATATTCTTTTCTGCTTGTATAAATGTTCTGTATATATCTGCTAGGTTCATTTGAGTCATATCATCTGTTAGCTCCATTATTTCTCTGATTAGTTTTTGTTTGGGTTATCTGTCTATTAGTGGGAGTAGGGTATTGAAGTCTCCCACTATTAATGTATGGTGTTTCTTTTACAGTTATGGGTGCCCTTGCATTGGGGAGATGTCATGGTAAATTGTTCCTTTGATGAGTATGCAATGTTTTTCTTCATCTTTTTTCATATTGTTTTGGTTGGAAGTCTATTTTGTTAGATTTTAGAATGGCTACATCAGTTGCTTCTTGCATCTATTTTCATGGAAAAGATGCTTTCTTTTTTCCAATGTATTGTTTTTGCTTCTTTGTCAAAAATCAAGTGTTCATAGGTGTGTGAATTAATATCCAGGTCTTCAATTCAATTCCATTGGTCAACATCTCTGTTTTTATGCCAATACCAAGCTGTTTTTATTACTGTACCTCTGTAATAGAGCTTGATGTCAGAGATGGTAATGCCTCCAGCAGTTCCTTTGTTGTACAGGATTGTTTTGGCTATCCTGGGTTTCTTGCTTTTCCATATGAAGTTGAATATCATTCTTTCAAGGTCTGTGAAGAATTGTGTTGGGATTTTGATGGGAATTGCATAGAATCTATAGATTGCCTTCGGTAAGATTGCCATTTTTACTTTGTTGATCCTTCCTTTCCAGGAGCATGGGAGATCTTTCCATTTTCTGGTATCTTCCTCAATTTCTTTCTTCAAAGACATAAAGTTCTTGTCAAACAGGTCTTTCATGTCCTTTGTTAGTGTTACCCCAACTAATGTGATTTGTGGCTATTGTGAAAGGTGATGTTTCTCTGATTTCCCTCTCAGCTTCTTTATCCTTTGTGTATAGGAGGGTTACTGATTTTTTTGAGTTGATCTTGTATCCTTCCACTTCACTGAAGGTATTTCTCAGCTGTAGGAGTTCTCTGGTAGAGTTTTTGGGGTCACGTATATACACTACTATGTCATCTGCAAATAACAAAAGTTTAACTTCTTTCTTTCCAATTTGAATCCCCTTGATCTCCTTATGTTGCCTTATTGCTGTTGCTAGAACTTAAAGAACTATGTTGAAGAGATATGGAGAGAGCTGACAGCCTTGTCTTGTTCCTGATTTTGGTGGAATCACTTTGAGTTTCTCTCCATTTAATTTGATGTTAGCTGTTGGCTTGCTGTATATTGCTTTTATTATCTCTAGATATGATCCTTGTATCCCTAATCTCTCCAAGACCTTTATCATGAAGGGGTGTTGAATTTTCTCAAATGCTTTTTCTGCATCCAATGAAATGATCATATGTTTTTTCTTTCAGTTTATTTATATGGTGGATTACATTGATTGACTTACATATGATGAACCAGCCCTGCATCTCTGGGATGAAGCCTACGTGGTCATGATGGATGATTTTTTTGATGTGTTCTTGGATTCGGTTTGCCAGAATTTTATTGAAGATTTTTGCATCAATGTTCATGAGTGAGATTTGTCTGTAATTCTCTTTCTTAGTTGAGTCTTTGTGCGGTTTTGGTATCAGGGTAACTGTAGCTTCATAAAAAGAGTTTGACAGTGAGCCTTCTGTTTCTATTATGTGGAACACTTTGAGGAGTATAGGTATTAGTTTAGTCTTGATTTAATTTTGGTAGGTGGTATCTATCTAAATAATTGTCCATTTCTTTTACATTTTCCAGTTTTGTGGAATACAGATTTTTGTAGTAGGACCTAATGATTCTCTGAATTTCCTCTGTGAATGTTGTTATGTCTCCCTTTTCATTTCTGATTTTGTTAATTTGGATGTTCTCTATCTGCCTTTTGATTAGTTTGGATAAGGGTTTGTCAATCTTGTTGATTTTCTCAAAGAACCAGCTTTTTGATTCATTGATTCTTTGTATGGTTTTCTGTGTTTCTATTTTGTTGATTTCAGCCTTCAACTTGATTATTTCCTGTCTTCTTCTCCTTTTGGGTGAGTCTGCTTCTTTTTTTTTTTTTTTAGAGCTTTCTGGCATGCTGTTAGGTCATTGATGTGAGCTTTCTCCATTTTCCTTATGTGGGCACTTAGTGCTATGAACTTTCCTCTTAGCACTGCCTTCATATTGTCCCATAGGTTTGGATATGTTGTTCCTTCATTTTCATTGAATTCAAGGAAGGTTTTAATTTCTTTCTTTATTTCTTCCTTCACCCAGGAGTGGTTCAGTAGTTGACTGTTCAGTTTCCATGAGTTTGTAGGTTTTCTGGGAGTAGTATTGTTGTTGAATTCTAACTTTACTCCATGGTGATCTTATAAGACAAAGTGGATTACTCCAATTTTTTGTTATCTGTGGGTATTTGCTTTGTTACTGAGAACGTGATCAATTTTAGAGAAGGTTCCATGAGGTGCTGAGAAGAAGGTATATTCTTTTTTGTTTGGGTGGAATGTTCTATAGATGTCTGTTAAGTCCATTTGATTCATTATATCTGTTAGTTCTCTTATTTCTCTGTTAAGTTTCTGTCTGTTTGAACTGTCCATTGTCAAGAGAGGAGTGTTGAAATCTCCTGCTATTAGTGTGTGGGGTTTGAATGTGCGATTCAAGTTTCAGTAATGTTTCTTTTACATATGTGGGTACTCTTGAATTAGGGGCATAGATATTCAGGATTGAGACTTCATCTTCATGATTTGTTCCTGTTATGAGTACATAATGTCCTTCTCCATCTCTTCTGATTGATTTTAGTTTGAAATCAATTTTGTTAGATATTAGGAGAGTCACACCTGCTTGTTTCTTAGGTCCATTTGGTTGGAAATCCTTTTCCCAACCCTTTACTCTGAGGTAGTGTCTGTCTTTGAGGTTGAGGTGTGTTTCTTGTAAACAGCAGAATGCTGGATCCTGTTTACGTTTCCATTCTCTTAGCCTGTGTCTTTTTATAGGTGAATTGAGACCATTGATATTAAGTGATATTAATGACCAGTGGTTGTTAGCTCTGGTTATCTTTTAATAGTAGTGTTTGTGTGCAGAAGAATGAAAATAGAACCATATCTGTCACCATGCACAAAACTCAAGTCCAAAAGGATTAAAGACCTCAATATAAAACTGACCACACTGAACCTGATAGAGGAGAACGTGAGATGCAAACTCCAATGCATGGGCACAGGAGACCACTTCTTAAATATAACCCCAGTAGCACAGACAATAAGAGCATCAATAAATAAATGGGACCTCCTGAAACTGAGAAGCTTCTGTAAAGAAAAGGATACAGTCAATAAGACAAAAAGGCAGCCTACTGAATGGGAAAAAATATTTACCAACCCCATATCAGACAAAGGACTGATCTCCAAAATAAATAAAGAACTCAAGAAGTTAGACATTAAAATTCTAAAACTCAGTTAAAAAGTGGTGTACGGACCTGAACAAAGAATTCTCAGCAGAAGAATTTTAAATGGCCAAAAGATACTTTATGACATGTTCTTATTCCTTAGCTATCAGGGAAATGCAAATCAAAACAACTTTGAGATACCATCTTACACCTGTCAGAATGGCTAAGATCAAAAACACTAATGATAGCTTATGCTGGAGGGGTTGTGGAGCAAGGGGAACACTCATCCATTGCTGGTGGGAATGCAAACTTGTTCAACCAATTTGGAATTCAGTGTGGCAGTTTGTCAGAAAACTGGGAATCAACCTACCTAAGGATCCAGCAATTCCACTCTTGCGAATATACCCAAAAGACTCTCAATCATACTACAAGAGCATTTGTTCAACTATGTTCATAGCAGCATTATGTGTAATAGCCAGAACCTGGAAACAACCTAGATGCCCCTCGACTGAAGAATGGATAAAGAAAGTGTGGCAATCTACACATTAGAGTACTACTCAGCAGTAAAAAATAATGACATCTTGAATTTTGCGTGCAAAGGGACAGAATTAGAAAACATCCTGAGTGAGGTAGCCCAGACCCCAAAAAATGTACTCACTCATAAGTGGATACTAGTCATAAACAAAGGGCAACAAGCCTATAGTTCAGGATCCTACAGAAACTAAGTAATAAGGTGAACCTAAAGAAAAACATTTATATACCCACCTGGAAATTGGAATCAGACAAAAATTTGAGAGCAGGGGGGTGGCTGGTAGAGAGGGGAAGAAGGGGGGTTGAGGAGAACTTGATGGAATGGGATGGTCGAGATCGAGGAAGGACAGATATGAGAGCAAGGCAAGCAATATCTTGATTGAGGGAGCATTATTGAGTTAGCAAGAACCTGGCTCT
The DNA here is from genome assembly GCA_004026605.1 of Ondatra zibethicus. Classification (NCBI taxonomy): domain Eukaryota; kingdom Metazoa; phylum Chordata; class Mammalia; order Rodentia; family Cricetidae; genus Ondatra; species Ondatra zibethicus. The sequence continues at coordinate 14,649 of PVIU01012436.1, read as the reverse complement.
AGAAAAATGACCAAGAACCCACATAGATAAACCCAGCTGAGACCCTAAGCAATAGAGGAGAGGGTGTCTGAACTGACCTTACCCTGTAGTCAGACTGATGATTATCTTAAATATCACCATAGAACCTTCATCTAACAACAGATGGGAACAGAGGCAATGACCCATATCAGAGCACTGGACTGAGCTCCCACGATCCTGTTGAATAGTGGAAGGAGTGAATGTATGAGCAAGGAATTCAAGACCATGAGGGGTCATCCACTGAGACAGTTTGCTTGAACTAATGGGAACTCACCAACTCCAACTGGACTGGGAGTGAATGAGCATGCAAACAACCAACCACCTCTGAAAGGGGTTGACAGCTGGGGCAGACTGAGGGGCCACTGATAGTGATGCTGGGATTTGTCTCTACAGCATATACCGGCTACCTGGCATCCTAGTCTCTTTGGATGTAAACCTTGATCAACCTAGATGTAGTAGGGAGGGCCTTGGACTTTCCACAGGACAGGGTGCATGGCACTCCCCTAGGATTGGAGGGGTAGGGAGAAGGGTCTGTGGAGGGATAGGGAGGGACTGGGAGGAGGATAGGAGGAGAGGGAGTGGGAATTTGGATTGGTATTTTTTTAATAAAAAGAAGAAAAAAGTATTCTAAAATGGCACTTTTCAAGCAAAATAAAATTATAACCAACACATCAAAGACTATCTTTTCATCAAAGATCTATTTATAAAACTGTGATACAAAACAAGTCAATGTCTAACCAACCAAATTAAGGTACAAAAATATGTTTAGAATTTAAAAAGAAAATGTAGATGTACACATTATATTGACTGAGAAGCAAATTAGTCATTAATTGATAATTTCATAGTTTAGAAAATGAAATGGCGTAATGCTATAGAAGAAAAGTTTTAGCTGTTTTTTTTGTGTCCCTCCACATGCTTACCTTAAATGCTGAATATATTTGCCTCTTTAAGAACTGATACCAGTACTTCACAGTCATACAAAATTTGGCCACAAGTTTTATCTCTCCGACATTTATATTCACATATTTTGAATTATTTGGCCATAAATATATACAATGACTTTTTCAAGACAGATTTACAAGCCATCATTATGAATAAACACTATTTTTGCTCTCATAATTCACTAAAATATATAATATTTGAGTATTTTTTTAATACTCACCTTATCTGAAAATCCACTAGGCCACATTCAATACTATGTATTATAAAACATTGTTATTCATTTCAATGACCAAATAAATCAATCATTACAATGGCAGCTTTCTTATTAAAATAGAGGTTTAAGCAACTGAAATTTATGAGCATTTATTTTTGCAAAGAATTAATTCATGATATGGGTAGCATCTTGAATACTGAAGGTGTGGCTCGTTCCACATGACAATATAGGCAGGTGCGATTTCTACACAAAGGAAGGGTCACAATTAGGTAGGCTGTTTTCAGTTCATTTGACTTATTTGAACATATCTGAGTAGTTTTGTTGTGATTACCAAAAAGTTAAGCTGTGTTGATTTCCTTAGACCGTTTATAATAATAATTTCAAAACTTGGATAGGGGGAGTTATGACTCAGCAAAGTGCTCACTTAAATCCGACTTTGGTTTACAGGACCAATGTAAAAGTATAGGTGAGGTGGTGTGCTTGTAATCTCAGTCTGGGATGCTGAAGAAGAGATGAGAAGCTATGAATTAAAGGAGCAGATTAGCAGGACAGCAGGGCAGGGCAGGACTCCAGCACAATGATGAGCATGGTAAGATAGCACCAAAAGGACCATAACATCACTTATGTCTTGGAAGTAATCAACATCTTAATTGAATTAGTGCCCATTTAGGATGAGGGTGTTCATGTCTCTGGCTAAAAACTTAGCCACTTACTTGTAGATAATGAGCTATTTGGAACTACTACAGCTACTTTGTTAAACTTAGATAATCTCTAAATGAATTCTAAATTGCCATATACTTGCATGGCTACTATAACTTATATGCCTTGAATGGTGAAAGAGTGAAGAAAAGACAAACATGCATAGATAAAAGCTGGTATTGGGTAGCCTGGGCTCTCTCATGGAGAAGCCTCAGCACCCTGGAAAAATCATTGTGTTTATTATATATAGTTGAACAGAGAGACAAATTATTGCATATAGAAAAACAAGGTGTGATTTTTTTACATACAGATAAACCAGAAGATATTAGATAAATAGCTAAATCAAGGAGAAAGGTTTAACTAGTCTGAGAATAAGCAGTCTCTGTAGAGAATCAGTCTTCATGCCATAAATATCTGAAATGAACAGCTACCTTTGACATTTCCTGAACAAACTGTGTATATTTGTACATGAACCAGAGGAAGGCAATGCCAACCCTCTTAAACTTACAGCACAGAGGAGGTAGTAGAAAATTTGTACTCTCATAAGTCTGAGGCTATGGTCTGGACATAGCCATGCTTGTGCATTAATACCCAGAATTCAAACTTTCATGGATTCCTCCCCTGATGCTCCACACATAATAACTACCCTTATATCCTCTCTCTTTGTAAGAGTTACTATTGCTGTGATTAAATACCATGACAAAAAGCAACTCAAGGAGGAAAATGGTTATTACATTCAGAATTCCACATAACAGTTCATCTTCAAAAGCAATGAAGGTAAGAACTTAAGCAGGGCATGAACCTGGAGGCAGGAGCTGATACAGAGGCCGTGGTTAGGTACTCCTTAATGACTTGCTCTTCATGACTTGCTCAGTCGATTTCTGATAGAATTCTGGGCCACCAACCCAAAGATGGCCCAGCTCACAATGGGTTGGGCCATCACCCAACAATTGCTAGTTAGGAAAATGCCAGACCTTATGGGATCATTTTCTCAATTAAATTTCCTTCCTTTCAAAAAACTCTCACTTGTGTCAAATCGATATAAAACTAGCTAGTGAACCCACAGGTAAATGTAGTTCTTACTCATCATCAACAAAAGCTTCATTTGACAGAGGAAACAATTACAGAAAACCACAAATTCATAAATGCAAAGAACAATTGAACTTGGGGTGCCCGGTTCAAGTTGATACGTCCACAACAAATCCTCTATCTAAGGTGAAGGGAGCCTCATCAAGAAAGAGTAGAAAGATTTTAAGAGCCAGAGTACCAAGATGTTTGTTGAGACATTTTTGTCTTCTAGATATGACAGGGAAGTTACACCCTTGAAATTTCAACAATATGGATACCTAAATAAGACCTTAACAATGATAGCACCAACTGATATGTCATTGTGGGTGAAGAAACTCTCCCAAGGCTCCACCCCTGGAAGAAGAGCTACAGGTCATTAATGATGTCTCATTAAAGGAGAAATAGCCTTCCCAAGGGATGAGCACCCTAATTGATTATCTGATTCTAAGTGATCAGCCATAAATGTATATATGTATAAAAAGTACAAAATGTATTCGGTAAGTTATAGGTGTAATTTATTTGTAAATTAACATATTAAATTCTATAAATTGTGATTTATGTAAATTATATATTCTAATACTATATGCTCAATATATATATTGAGTCAAAAGAGGCCAGTTGAGAAGGATCAGGAGGAGGTTTTGTACATGGGAGGAGTTGGAGTAAGAACAGGGAAAATAATATAAATAGTGACATATAAATGAAGAAAAAAAGAGGTAAGGTTGTTCTGTGACCTCAATGTGTATAGGTATACTCTTGTACAGAAACATAACTATATTCGTGTACATAAAAAACACACAGGGACATAGATTTTAAACAGATGAAACAAAGAGTGATATAACTTCAAGATGGACTGTAGTTTACCTAAGAAGTGCAAATACACATTGTTGTAGGGATGAGTGCTTTGTTAACTCTGTCAGCTGAACTCCAATTTGTGCTTGGACTGTAGTCCAAGAGTTGGAAAGATTTATAGTGTCTGGGGTCACTGTTTGAGGTTGTGTCTCCTGCTTTGTCTTTCTCCTTCAGTCCATATCTTTTAGCTTTGGATCTTTGCTATTAGTTATTTTATTTCAACCCTAGTAACCTGATATGGCTTGTATGGTCTCAGCAATATTTTTTCACTGGAGAGTTCTGAATCTGGAAGACTATCTCTTGGGAAAAAGTGTTCTGAGTAACCCACAACCATCTGCCTTTCTAAAGGTGGCGCTCAGAGAGCATACATTTTATTCCTTTTCTGTTTCATTTATTATTTTAGTAACTAATTATTCTTTTCCAGCTTGATCACATTTTCCCATCCTTCCCTCTTCACCTCCTTGACCCTTTTCCCAAACTTGCCTTCCCCTAGCCAGTCCTTTCTCTTAAGAAAAGGGCAGGCCTGCAGTGTATATCAGCCCCCCCATATTAAGCACCTCCTTTCCTGTCAAGACTGGACAAGGCAACCCAGTAAGAGGAAAGGGTCCCAAAAGCAGGTCACGGAATCAGAGACAGCCCTGTGCCCACTGTTTGGAGTACCATAAGAAGACACAGCCACACAACTGTAATAGATGTGCAGATGAACTTGGAAATGTCAGAATTGTCCCAGTAATGCCAAGATACTTTACATCAAACATATTCATAGCTTTTTCCTCTGTGTTTGGCAAAATTGTTCCCAACAAGAAGCAGAGTATCTGTGATGATCCTCACAAGAACCACATGATATTAAATTTATTAACATTCCCTGAAAGAGAGAATATGGGGGATTTCCAGATTCCAAAGGCTCACAGGACCATCACGTAACTCACAAAAGGCTAACAAATAGGATAAAATTTTCTGAGTCCTTCCCAATCCCTAAGCCGCAGGTGGTAAATGAAAGGTCACAAGAGGTACATGTCTGGGAAAATAAAAGAAATGGAACTTTCTTGATGGACCCTATCCAGATATTAGAAAACATGTGGTAAATAGTGACTGGGGGTAGAGACTAACCAGCCAAACTGCAGAACAAAAAAATAAAAATGTAATTCAATGTTCAAGCTACCTAGAGAGATCCAGTATTGCAATTTTCAGAGGTCAATGCCTGTGTGGGGGTGGGATTTCTGATGGTGAAACTGCTTTTGTGTTATCCCTTCCACTTGTACATAACCCCTCATCATGTTTCTATTAGGAACCCCTATTAAAAATCTCATTGGCTACCAAATCAGATAGTGATACAAGTATTACTTTTACCTTTTGTGGACTCTTTTTCTTGGGTAATAAACACGTATTTGTGTGTTGTGGCTCCCCAAGAACACACAACATGGCCCAATAGATATTTTTGTATGTTAAAGTTTTGATATATAGCTGCTTGATCTTTAATTGAATTTCCTCTGAAATATGGGAACATTTCCCTTGACTCTCTGTAAGGCTTCTGTCTGTTTCAACTACTAGATGCAATATAAATGACATTCCATGACCTTTGGAGCTAGTCATAAATATTCATCTCTTTTCTACCTTGTTCCTTGATATTTTTACTCTGTGACCCCCATGTTTATCAAGGAAAAGAAAACAAAACTTTGATCACCTAAATTTTAAAAGCAAAGTACATCTTTCTGGGACAGAATTACAGACAGAGTATAGGTCTTATATCATTTACATCTGTCAGCTAATTGACTCACAAAGGGTCAAAACCATATATCATAGACTCCGGTATCTGGTCACAGAAACAGGAATAATAACTAATGTACATATCTCAAAAGAAATTAGGAAGAAACCTGGTGTGGTAGAATGAGATTATTTGTAACTTTTGCTAACTAGAGGTGAGATGGGATTTTGAATGCTGCGAATATGTTTTATTACCATCGGTTAATAAAGATGCTGCTTCAGCCTATGACAGAGCAGAATAAAACTAGAAAATACAAACAAGATATAGAGAGATAGTTGGCAGAGTCAAGAAGACGTCATGTAACTGTCAAAGGAGAAAGACGCAGGAAAACCTTACCAGTAGACTACACCCTCATGGAAATACATAGATTAATAGAAATGGGTTGCTTTAAGATGCAAGAGATAGTTAACAAGAAGCCTGAGCTAATAGGTCAAGTAGTGTTGTAATTAATATAGTTTCAGTGTGATTATTTGACTTTGGATGGCTGGGAACAAATGAGCAGTCTCTGTTTACACAGAGAAACCAGAAATTTGAATTTTCTTACCACCAGGATTGTAGCAGTCTTGACTTTTAGATAAACCTGGTAAACAAAGGCTAAGAACTATGTTAAATTACCTTTGAGAGGGTCTATTTAATACTTTTCTAGGAGAACAGAAAAGCCTCAACCTTTCTCCCAGATTGATTTTCATATGAGTCAAGGCATAAGAATAAATGACATCTAAAAGATTCTGTATTTTGAAAGAGAAAAATCACTGGATTTGTAGGTTATTGGGTTTTAGCTGGTTCTGCCTAAGAGAGTTCTTTGTCTGTAACTCTATTTCCTTCAAAGAAGAAAAGTGGGACTATTTTTGCAGCTTTTATTTGGAAATCTGTTTCTAGGTCCACATTTCTGCATTTCTATTCAAAGTATGGTGACAACCTAGGGAAGGGATGAAAATGTGGAGTCCTTGCTTTTCTGGCAAAGGAGTCTGAAATTCACAGAAAGATAAATTGGTGTGGAGGCATCTTGCCCCTTTGCTCTCTCTCCTGACTATACTACCCTCCCTTCTGTAGTTCATTTCTTTGTCCTTTTCTTTTCCCTTCCAGGGGAAAATAGGCTGACTCTGAAGATTGCATTTACAACACTTATGTAATGACTACATTATCTATTCAATTTATCTGGGATTTAATGAAGATAAGAAAGATAAAAAAGCCTAAGAAATCATTATAGCATGGTATTTTCTATATCCAGTTAATGCTGCTCTAAGAATGCACATATTTGCAAAATTAACCATTTTCAGGAAGTTGTATGTTGTTCCTTCCCTGTAATTCTAAAAATAGATATAAGATATAATTTCTCATTCATTAGAAATATATCTAAAATTACTTTACTAGATAAGAATAAATCAATCTAAAATTTGAAATGAGTCCTATAGAATCTGTTATTATAAAAATATATCATAGATATTGTTAAGAGCATGTTTCTATATGTGAATGCTTTACTACTGTAGTTAAATGTTCATCCTACTTAAGAAACTATTCATGACACATTTATATTGATGGCTCTGTAAATATAACAATGAAAATTTGCCACGGTGCTTCTTCATTGTCGTTGTCAGGGGCTTGATGTCTGTCTTATGCTTTCCTTGAGCTACTAATTGGTACAGATGAAGCAGAGTTCCACAGTTTCGGCATATCACTTCTACTCTAAATTCATGGTTTCTTAATCCCTAGTGAATAGCATAAGTTTCAGGAAATATATTGAACTCTTTAATAGAATAAATAAACTATTTTGAAGAATTTTTTGAGAAATAAGTATTATGACATGATTTTTTCACTTTGGGATAAATGAAAGAAAGACATCAAAAATCATAATAAATTATTATTCATAAGGTTCATCCTTGAAATGTAGACAAGATATCCTCTTACAACTCTTTATCCAAAACTAATAAAGTTTGATGTGAACTTAAGTTTTCCTTTGTGCATAAGACAAATATATTTCTATTATTAAAATTGCTGCATTACTACTTAAGTTTTCCTGCTTCTCTTATCTTTAATGTTTCTTTCACAATTTTCCTATAGTTGCTGTCTTGCTGTCATAATTTTATATAGAAATATTTAGAAATATTTTAATCATTAACAAATAAGTGGTTTTCCTTGCTCTTGGTTAAAATACGTTATAGCCTCAGTATCTTTAAAGGATAATTTATGATTCCATGTAGCTATTAAAATATACTGAATATATCCATTTATATGTATATACAAATGGTATAGCCATGTCAGGTAACCCACACATATTATTTCCATATACTCTTAAATTCCTACTGATAACTATATATATATATATAACTATAACTATAAATTCTTGCTTGATATCTGTTATATATAATTTTACTATGTTAAAGCTTTCCTTTTTGTTTAAACAGAAAAGGGGAAATGGTATAGGAGGTCCTTCTGTTTATCTGCTTTGGCCTTTTGATATGCAGGGAAAACAGAACTGAATGCTGGGAGGAAAAAGGGCAGAGTCAGAGAAGCCATGGATCCTCTGCCTGAGACTGACGCTGGTTAGAATCTGAAGCACATGACAAAGGGTGGCTCTGGAAGTTTGTGGGGCCACTAACAATGGGACCAGGAGCAATTCCTAGTGAATGATCTGGCTTCTTGGAGCCCACTTCCTATGAAGAGAAACCTTGCTCTGCCTAGAAGGAGGAGGGAGGGCCTTGGTCCTACCTCCTTGTGGTGATAGGACAGAATTCCTTGACTCTCCATGTGAGGGCTTATCCTCTCTGAGGAGCAGATGGGAGGTAGGGTGATGAGAAAGTAGGAGGAGGGGGAGGGGATGGAGTGGAAACTATGATTACTATGTAAAACAATAAAATAAAATAAATAGTATATACTGAATCATTTAATGTGAACAAGCAAAAATATTAAATATAGATTTGACTATTTTTCTAATAGTTTATAACATGTACTGTGGCTAACTTTATATGGTCATAGATTTATACCTTTTATCTTAAACTATAATGGCTGATAAAGCAACAGCCATTATATTCCTATTTTTCAGAACAGTTAGTAATCATTTCAATATCAAGAACCAAGTTACAAATTACAAAGCACTGTAATCTACATGCTTATTCCCTACCTCAGAAGGATGCCTTTGTAAGTGTGTAAAAGTTAGTTCAAAGAAGACCTCATTGGTTGTTGTTAGTTATTTTGATGCTTTGGATAATTAGCAAAACATTTGCTTATTTCTTCCAATCTATCACAATGACCACAAGAAAAAGCAGATGAAATTTATTTCATTTACAAATTTTACGTTGCTTTATTTTTTAAGAAAATTATATATAATTTGAATTTAATTAAATTCACATTATTATTATTTCATGTGTTTGGATATTTGTCTGCTTGTATGTACATGTGTTGCATACACACAAGGTGCCTTTGAAGGCCAGTTGATGGTATCAGATCTTTGGGAACTGGACGTACAAAAGGTTGTGAGCTGCCACGTAAGATCACAGGAACTAAACCTGAGTCCTCTGAAAGAAAAACAAGTGTTCTTAATTGCTGAGTCATCTCTCTGCACCCCTACCCAATCAGATTAAGTATTTTGTTTTAAAATTTTAATTTCATAGAAAAATATCTCTTTCTTGAACTACAGTGTTATCTTGTGGCCCAAAGTAGATTTGCTTTTATATGAAAATTGTTCTATTTTCATCCATGTTCTAAGTGCTCATTCAATGATATTCCATCAACATACAGTTAAGATATAGCTAAACAGTATTATTATGAAAACACTAGATAAGAAAAAAATTGAAAATAAGCATGTTCTGTTGGGGTTGATGATCTAGTTTTTCTCATACCTGAGTGTGTAATTTGATGAAAGTTTATATTATAAAAACATTTGAAGAGTACATTGTTGTAGGAGAGGTACTTGTTTGTTCCCTGCAGACCAGAACTGAAATAATCACGCAGAAACCATATTATTTAAATCACTGCTTGGCCTATTAGCTCTAGCCTCTTTGGCTATCTCTTACATATCAATTGAACCCATCTCTATTAATCTTTGTATTGCCATATGACTGTGACTTACAGGCAAGGTTCTGTCTGGCGTCTGTCTCTGGCAGAATTACATGGCTTCTCTTGACTCTGCCTTCTTCATTCCAGCATTCAGTTTAGTTTTCCCTGCCTACCTCTGTTCTGCCCTGCTATAGGTCCAAAGCAGTTTCTTTTTTAATCAATGGTAATCACAGCATACAGAGGGGAATCCCACAACAGTACATAGAGAACATGGCCTAGTTTCAGGTCTGAAGGCAAGTAGTTATGATGATGTTATAATTTTCTGTGTGACTGAAAATAACTCAACTATTCAATATGATTTTTGAAAATTAAAAATTGAATCAAAATATTTGTATTTAAAACGCATCTGATATTCTATAATATAAACATCAAAAATCACTGGGCAGTGGTAGTGCAAGCCTTTGATCCCAGCACTCAGGAGGCAGAGACAGGAGGATCTCTCTGAGTTCAAGGACAACCTGGTCTACAAAGTGAGTTCTAGGAAAAGCTCCAAAGCTACAGAGAAATCCTGTCTTCAAAACTCAAAAATAAATATATAAATATAAATAAATAGATAAATAAATAAAACATCAAACATCACCCTTGTAAAGTACAGCCATAGCTTGAATTCTATGAGTACATATTAATAAAAGAATTTTAGTTAAATACTTTTCAGGTTTCTGTTTTCTTCAATTATCAGTTTTTAGTAGATGATTTCTGATTTTTTTCTCATTTTTTTCAACTAGATTGAATCACATATTCAGAGTTTATTCCCAAAGCATCTATTATATAATGTTAAAGAATCACTATGGACAACTCTGGGTACAATTTTCAGACCTATGTAGGAATCCACAAATGACCCACAGAATCAGGGTGTTCAATCACTTGGGTGACAGAAGCAGCAAATCCAAAGTGGGGTCTGGTTTCAGGGAAGGACTCAAGAGTAGGTGAGGAGTTCCATAACTTTATTTAATGAATGTTGTATGCCCAGGGAGGAGATGTGAGTTTTTCCAGGGTAAGGCCTGCAGCAGAGAGTTTCACAGATTTAGTGTACAAGTCAAAGACTTATGCACGGGTCCCAGGTTTATCCAGAGTAAGACTGACAGGTGTATGGGGTTCCACAGCTCTCAGCACTATTTGCAGACCCAGGCAGGAGACCTGAGCTCTCAGAAGGAAGAAACTGACATTCAGACAACTACGGATGACATAGCATTTTGCCAAATATATCAGTCCCACGTTGAAAAGGACACCTAATTCCTACTGTGACTTAGTCCAATTGTGAACATTGCAGACTCTTTCATCAAAAGAAAAAGAAGAGACTTCAATGAGAAATTTAAAAAAAAATAAGAATGGATATCTTAAGCAGCAAGATAATCTCAGATGTGAAAGTTCCAGCAAAACAGCATAAATGATATTGGAAAAAAAAACAGCCTACATAACTTGAAAGAGACTCATAATTTTAAAGAATAAGTATAACTATATGCAAACAACTTAAAGAAGACAGGGATCCACTTCAAGAGAATAAGAAAAAGTGTTTGAAGTAATAAAGAAGTTAATCCTATAAGTGAAAATTGTATTCAACCAGTAAAGAAAATTGATGATGAACAACCAAACTAAACTGATTTTGTAATTGAAAAAACTCAGTTACCCAAATTAAAAGCTCAGTGGGTGGCCTCACCCACAGGATGGATCATGTGAAAAACAGTCTCTGTGTTTTAAGACTAAGTATGGAAATTGATCATTCAGTAAAGGTCATTGGTTGAAACATAAGCGAATGTAACATGGGAGAGCTTTTGGGCACGATATAAAAACAAAATTTTCAAATTAACAGTATAGATAAAGAAGACTAGCTCACCAAATGCCTGAGGCAGATTTCTAATAAAATATACCACACAAGAAAATTTCCCAAGCATAGAGGACGTGATGACCAGGTACAAGAATGTTACTGTTTAGTCTTTGTCACATGACACAAATTAAAGATAGTTACCTACAAAGAGGACAACTCACTTATGGAATTGCCTCCCACAGATTTGTCTATGACAATGTCTGTGGTGCAATATTCGTGACATCAGTATAAGATATCACAGCACACAATAAGTTTGTTTTAGCGCTTGGGCGGTGTTTTGTCAGGGCAATAGGAAACAAACTAGGACAGAAATTTGGTCCTAGAAATAGGGATTTGCTATGATGGACCCAACCACAAGGACTTTGTGCCCTGGAATGTTTTGTAGGAGGAAGGAGGAAAACTATAGAGTTGCAGAGTGAAAAAGCCGTTGCATACTCAGAATTTAATAACCTAATCTGGAAACCAGGAAAATAATGCTAAGACAAATGATTAACAGAACGAAGCAAAGACTCAACCAGGATTTTTTTATATGATATCTTGTACTAAGATTCCATGGAAGTGAAACCTACATTTATTGGGACAATCAATGCAAGAAAGATGGGGCTGATGAAATTACAGTGAGTAGTTGAGACCACTGTCATTTAGGTTGCCCCTTGGTTAGCACACAAAATCTGTAGTCCAAATAGGGTCAAGGCTGGCTACATTTCAAGTTGATACTGAATTTGATTTTGTGTAAGATTTTCCCTATGGTACCGGTTTTGGTGACATGAGAGCTGAAATACTGAAGGAATCATTCTGGGAAGCTGAAGTTTTGTTCCCTTGGCAGAATCAAAGACCCTGAAGAGATGAACAGGAGGCCATTGGTTTAAGTACAGCTTCATTTGCAATGAATACCCTAGAATTTATGGAGTCCTACACAGAAGCTAATGCATGGAACCATAAGATGACCAGGAGATGTCATGATTTAAGTGCAGCCTCAGCTGTAGTGCATATTCCAGGAGACTGAAGATACCAGAACTCTGAATATCTGTAGAGGACACTAGCAAGTATAAGTGGAGCTGGCCTGAGCCTACAAGAAAAGCCACATGTGCTACAGATATCGGAACCACAGACATAGGTGTGCACAAGCCATCTGGAGCTCAGAAAAATCATGATTTTAAAGATATACTAAATTTTAAGTGATATAATATTTGATGAATGTGGGACTTTTAAAAGTTGAATTACGTATTTTATTGTGAAAATATTAACATGAGATCTTGGGAACAAGCAAAGGAGGAAATGTTATTGTTTAATAGTGATGTGTTTGTTTATAAAGTTGACAGGGGATCATATGTGTCAGTCTTTGTCAATTTGACAAAAGTTCAAGGAAGCTCAGAAGATGGGATATCAAGTTGAGAAAATTACTTCACTAGATCCTCCTGTAAGCAAGTTTTCAGGGATATATATATTTTTTTCTTTGAATCACGATTGATGTGGGAAAGATCGGTCCTCTGTGGTTTTTACCATCCCTGAGCAGGTGGTCATAGCAAACTGAGGAAACCATACAAAGGAAGACAATAATCACTGTTGCTACCAGGACTTCCTTCCCTGACTTCCATGACTGACCATCTGTTAGGTGGGAGTGTAAGGTGAAATGTACTTTTTCCTTACCCAGGTGCTTTTTGCCCGTGTTTTATCACAGCAATAGAAAACAAACTAGGGCTTTCTTTATGACACATTATTGTTAACTCACTAAAAACTCAGTTAAAAGGAATGGTAGTGAAAGCTGCACGATAAAAGGGTCAATTAATCTATAAGGACAGTCTCAGTAGAAAAATACCCAACAATTCCACAGAAAGAAAGTCAGAAAGGGCTGGACAGATAACTCTTCATCCACATGGACCTCTGTTATAATCACAATAGTCAGATAAAGAAAACAACCTAGAATTAGCCAGGTTTTGAAAACAACCTAGATGCCCAACAATAGAACAAAATGTGACACATTTACAAACTAAAAATTCACATGGAGATGGATGAAACTTGGAAAGAATCATCAGGGGGTTAAGTAATCCAAACCCAGAAAAACAAAAGCTACTCTTCCCTTCCATATGTGGATACAATCTTTGAATCTTAGGTATGTCTGCTTAAATTAGAAATTCATAGATGGCAGGACACAAGTAGGAACAATGAAGGGGTTTCAAGGGAAAGACAATAAAGTAATTAAAAGAATGGGACAATAAAACGTAAAAGGAATTGGAGATGAGAGGTCAAGTAAGATGGAAGAGTATATGGGGATGTATAAAACTAAACTTCTATGAAACTGTCATGAAAATCTACACTGTATGAGCTCCATAAAATATGTACATACACAAAAAGAATTTAAAAAGAGTTACCTTATAATACAGGAGCAAGCACTCTCTGACAAATTGTTGGCTATCAAATAAAGACATTTCTCTGTATGGGTAACTCTTTTGAGTTTTGGGTCAGTGAATTCCCATATCCTCTACAACCTATTTCCCTTGGTTACCCTTCAGAACTTGATAAGACCATATTCCTCAAGATATCGCATACCTGAGACAGTATATAGGTACCTCAAACTGGTAGAAACTAAAGTATTTTATTAGTACTGGCTATTCTTTCCATGTTTAGACCTAATTCACTCTTTACCTATAGAGAAAAGTCATCATCATTCATACCCAGCTAATATCTGGACCTTCAAATTATGTTCACTAATGCAATAGATGCAAAAATTTTATGGGAGTAACCAATACTTTCTGATTGGATATAAAGCATGCTCCATAAAGTGAATTTGGTGCCTAAAACTGGTAAGTGGGCCCAAAACTCTAATGTCTGACTTGGTAATAGGTTCTAGGGGAAAGCCTAGTATTATTATTCTGCTGATGAATACAGCAATAAATTAGTCCCAAAATCATCACCTTCAAACTTTTAGATTAGGGTATTTCTTAAAACTTTTAGGAGAATCATTAACTTCTTCTTCTTCTTCTTCTTCTTCTTCTTCTTCTTCTTCTTCTTCTTCTTCTTCTTCTTCTTCTTCTTCTTCTTCTTCTTCTCCTCCTCCTCCTCCTCCTCCTCCTCCTCTTTCTCCTTCTACTTCTCCTCCTCCTCCTTCCTTCTCCTTCTCCTTTTCCTCTTCCTTCCTCACTCATCTTCTCCTTCTCCTTCTGCATCAGATGTCAATTAATACTAAGAACAAGACTAAACAGCAAAGAA